>CAUYON010103676.1:0-19506 GCA_963573935.1 Arctocebus calabarensis
ACCCCCAACCATAAAATTATTTTCATTGCTACTAGCAACCCTAACCCTAACCCTAGCAATGAAAATAATTTTATGGTTGGGGGTCACCACAACATGATGAACTGTATTGAAGGGTCGCAGCATTAGGAAGGTTGAGAACCACTGATTTAAACTCTTCTACAACAATCAGAACAATTTAAGACATTTTCAGATTTTAAAACAAATTGAAATTTTTACTATAAGACCTGGCCTATAAGAAATGTAAACAAGAGTCCTTCAGGTTGAAATGAAAAGAAATTAAATACAAACTTGAATCTACATGCAGAAATAAAAAAGTACTGATAATGTTAACTATATATATTTCAAAAATGATATAAGTATATTTCTAATATATTCAGTTTAAAAAGACAACTATTCACAGTAATAACACAGAAAACTGTTTTTGGCTTATAACATATAAAAATATTATTTCTATAACAATAGCAGAAAGAAAAAAGAAACAGTTTATTGAAGGAGTTTTTCTGTACTTTTAGAAACAAGTTAGTAGTAATCAAAATGAGATTTAAGTAAATTAAAATGATAATCATAATCCCCAGAGCAATAACTAAGAATATACTAAAAATGTATATTAGAAAACCAAAAGAACTTAAAAGAGCCATTATAAATTTCTATTCAATGAAAAAGGAGATCAAAATCAAGGAACAGAAAAATAAACAAAAACAACCTATGACTTATATAAATATAAAATGGCAAACATAAGTTGTACTTTTTCAATAATCAGATGGAGTTAAATTGAAATAATTTCCACTCAGATCAGGAACGAGGCAAGGATGCCCACTGTCTCTACTGCTATTCAACATAGTAATAGAAGTCTTAGCCATCGCAATCAGGCACAAGAAGGTGATCAAGGGTATTCAAATAGGGTTAGAGGAGATCAAACTCTCACTCTTCACTGATGATATGATCCTATACCTGGAAAATCCCGGGGACTCAACTTCAAAACTCTTAGATCTGATCAAGGAATACAGCAGCATGTCAGGATATAAAATCAATACTTGCAAGTCAGTAGCTTTTATATACACCAACAATAGTCAAGCTGAAAATACAATCAAGGACTCTATACCTTTTAAAATAGTGCCAAAGAAGATAAAATATTTGGGAATTTACCTAACAAAGGACGTGAAAGATCTCTATAAGGAGAACTATGAAACTCTGAGAAAAGAAATAGCTGAAGATGTTAACAAATGGAAAAACATACTATGCTCATGACTGGGAAGAATCAACATTGTTAATGTTAATGGAGGGGCCATAAGGAAGGCGTGAGAGTATTTGCATCATGCATCACCTAACGGGCATGATGCAATAATACATTTCAAAACTATTAAGAAATGAGTATAATTGTGATGAATGTGTTACTTAGTTCAATGTAAGCATTTCACATTATATATTGAAGCAGTACCCTGAACCCCATAAATGCATCAATATACAAAGTTATGATTTAATAAAAAATAATTTTAAAAGGATCATATGCTCTTTATTTTTGCATCTATTTATATGGTGGATTACATTTATAGATTTGCACGTGTTGAATGAAGCCCCCTTGGTCATGATGAAGTATTTTTTTGATGTGCAGCTGGATTTGGTTTGCTAAGGTTTTACTTACTATTTGAGAATTTTTGCATCTATATTCTCCAGGGATATTGGTCTGTAATTTCCATTTTTACTTTTCTTCCTTCCTGGCTTTGGTATCCAGGTGATATTGGCTTCATGGAATGAATTAAGGAAGATTCCTTCCTTCTCAATGTTAAGAAATAATTTTTGTAGTATAGGTACAAAAGCTCTTCTTTGTGGGTTGGGCAAAATTTGAGTGTGAAAACTTTTGGTCTGGGACTTTTTTTGTTGGAAGACTTTTTGTTGCTATTTCAATGTCAGTGCTTGATACTGGTCTGTTGAGTTCTGCATCTTCCTGCATGAGCCTAAGAAGGTTGTGTGCTTCCATAAATTTGTCCATTTCTTCCACATTTTCAAGTTTGTGAGCATACATAGTTTTAGTATTCCAAAATGATATGTTATGTATCTGTATTATCAGTTGTAATTTCTCCTTTTTTCATTCAATTAAAAATTTAAGCTTATCAGAGTCTTTTCTAGTTTCTGATTAATCTAGTTAGAAGCTTGTCTCAACATTGAGTTATCATATGACTTAGCACTTCTACTGCTAGGCATACACTCAGGAGTAATGAAAACTATATGTTTATAAAAACAATTGTACATTGTTATGCACGATAGCTAATGAGGGAGAATAACCTATCTGTTCATTAATTGATAAATGGTTAAATATTATGTGTTACATATATACAATGGAATATTATTCAGCCATACAAAAAAATGAAGTACTGATACATGCTACCATATGGATGGACCTTGAAAACATTATGTCAAATGAAAGAAGCCTGTCACACAATATATAGTTCCATTAATGAAGTATCTATAATCCATAGAAACAAGAAGCAGATTACTGATAGCCTAGGTGAGAGAAGATGGGGCTAATGCATACATTAGGAAAAAGAAATACCGCTAATATACTTGGTGTTTCTTTTATGAGAGTTGAAAATTTTTTCAAATTAGATTATCGTGATGGTTGCATGACTCTAAAAAAAATAGAAATCACTGAATTCTACACTTCAAATGGGTAGATTTCACATGTGAAAAATATCTAATAATGCTAAACAAAAGAAAAGAGACATTGTAGGGATGAAACAAGCAACTTGATTATATAATTTACAAGTTATATGCTTACTGTTTTTGATAGTCAAAAGTAAGTATGAACTGTCCCTTGAGTTGAAATTTCATTCTGAGGTTGAATTCTGTTTGTTCGCCTTCTAATCATTGTCTTCTTTTAAGTTTTTCAGATTTGTTGAGAATGTGGGAGACACAGAGAGGTCCAGCCCAAGTAGTGGGGATGAGAGAAATAGAGTTTACATGTCAATTTAAATTAGCAAAACACATGTAGATTTAGTATTATTGTGGTATCTGGGAGCACATAAGGAGATTATTTATAAATCTGAATAAAGAATTTTTGAAAAATCTCAAATTATACTGTATGTGGTCTGGTGTAATTTCACATAAGAAGCAGCATAAATGAGTCAATTTTTCTAATCTGAGTCCTGAGTAGATCTTATCTGGAGAAAGATTGTAACTAGAAAGAAGTATAAGAGCCATTTGGATAGGTAGCGCTGACCAAGAACACTTTGCTCCAGATGGACGTTGATGAATAACAATCCAACTCAAGTTTAGAGGCATAAACACCAACCAATTTACCTAGCTCACACATTCTATGGGTGAAGAATTCAGGCAGGGCATGGAGAAAATAACTTGTCTTCTCCTCCACAATGTCCAGGGCTTTAGCTGGATAGATTCAAAGGCTGGGGGTGCCTTCAGTCAGCTGAAGGCTATAATCATCTGGGAGCCTCTTCTTGGGGGCAGAATGATTTGAAAGCTAAACTTAACTGGAACCATTGGTCAGAGCACCTTATGTGACCTGTGCATGTGGCTTGGGTTTCTTCCCAGCATGGAGTCTCAGGGAGTCAGGCTTATACGTCAGCTTAGGGTTACAAGACCAAATGCTTCAGTGATGCCCTAGTTAAGAAGGTACACAGTGTGCTTCTTCCAAGTTCTGTTGTTTGAAGGAGACATGAGCTCAATCAAATTCAAGGATACAGGACAAGGACAAAGGTCATCTCATCTTGATGGAAGCAGTTTTAAAGAATTCGTAGCCATATTTTAAAACTATTGCACTTTCTTCATTGTATTTTTAAAATTTCAATAGATTTAGTAAATACAAGTGAAATTTTATTATACTGATATGTTGTATAGTGGTAAAGTCTGGGCTTTAGGAGGACCCATCACTTTACTAGTGTACACTATGCCCATTACATAAATTTTCATCACTCAACCCCTCCCATGTTCCCCCTTCTTGAGTCTCCGATGACCATTATGTCACTCTGTATGACTATGAATACCCATCACTATGTTCACCTTTGAAGTACTCCTCTTGGCCATCTGGTGACTGTAGTGATATTCAGCAATGAGGCATGTAGCACTTTTTCTAGGATGAGTTAATGGACTTGGTTGTCTGATTTCATAAAACAACTTCTCTGATGGCCTTTCTAGAAAAAGAGTTCCAAAATTACTTTGAAGGGTAGACTAAGTGCTAGTGTCAGTACATAACTTCCCAAGGGGAGCACTTCCAAGGTGACTGTAGTGATAGTCAATGAGGTATGTGGCACATTTTCTAGGATGAGTTTGTGAAGTTAATTGTTTGACTTCATACACACACACACACATACGGAGACACTTAAATGCTACATTTTCTTTTTTTTGAGACAGAGCCTCAAGCTGTCACCCAGGGTAGAGTGTCGTGGCATTACAGCTCACAGCAACCTCCAATTCCTAGGCTCAAGCGAGTCTCCTGCCTCTGCCTCCCAAGTAGCTGGGACTACAGGCGCCCGCCACAACGCCCGGCTATTTTTGTTTTGGGTTGCAGCCGTCATTGTTGTTTGGCCAGCCCAGGCTGGATTCGACCCGCCAGCTCAGGTTTACATGGCTGGCGCCTTAGCCCGCTGAGCCACAGGCACCGAGCCTAAATGCTACATTTTCTTTATCCACTCTTTGGTTGTTGGGCACTCAGGTTGGTTCCGATCTTTAATAATGTGAATTTTGTTGTAATAAACATTAGTGCAGGTTTCTTTCTGTTATAATAACTTCCTTCCCTTGGGTAGATACCCGGTAGGGAGATTGCTGGATAGAATGGTTCTACTTTTAGTTCTTTGAGAAATATCCATACTAATTTCCATAGATAACATACTAATTTACATTCCCACTCATAGAATATAAACATTCCCTTTTCATTGCCTTTGTGCCCAGCATCTACTGTTTTGGGGTTTAATGGTCATTCTCATTGGGGTAAGATGGTGTCTCATTGTGGATTTAATTTGAATTTCTCTAATGATTAGGGATGTTGAACATGTTTTCATATGTTTGTTAGCTATTTTTCTATCTTCTTTTGAAAAATTTTCATGTTTTCTGTCCATTTTTAATGGGATTGTTTATATTTTTATTCTGAGTTGTTTGAATTCCTTATAGACTCTAGAGATTAGTCCTTTATTATATACATAGTTTGTGAATATTTTCTCCCATTCTGTAAGTTGTGCATTTATTCTGTTGATTCCTTCTTTTGCCATGCAGAAACTTTGTAGTTTAATAAAATATCACTTATTCATTTTTTGTTTCATAGTGTTAAAACTGTTACACTTTTTGCAGGAGGCAGTCATTCAATTAGAAAGATTTAGTGTCTACACATATGGGTGCTTATTTGGGACAGAAATAATTGGACCTCACTAAGAATTATATTAAATGCCACTCAAAATTCTTGCACATTTACATTATATTTGTGTATCAGATCCTCTGTTAAGAAATATCCATCTCAGGAGGCGCCTGTAGCTCTAGGAGTAGGGTGCCGGCCCCATATACTGGAGGTGGTGGGTTCAAACATGGCCCCAGCCAACGAAAGAAAAAAGAAAGAAAGAAAAAGAAATATCCACCTCCATAAACTAATAAATTGGCAACTTGTAGAGAAGTCATTCTCATCTGAGTTTGGTTAAGTGAATTGATTCCCTGAGTCAGAACCCTGAGGGCCCTGATGCAAACTCATAGTAATTGAGGCTCTTTGTCCCAGACCAGAAAGGCCTTGGCCAACATGGCTCAAAGCAAATCCTGCTTGTTTTAAAAAGATTGTTATTATAAAAATTAAAGCTGATCTACTCTACATTTTTTATACCTTAGAAATCACACAAATAGCCCAGAGAATGTCCATCAAACTGCCTATGTTTGTTCTTTCCCACCCTCCCTCACCACCCCAGGGCTTTCTCAGGAGAGAGCTTCCAGCCCAAGGACTGACTTTGGCAGCTACAGAGTCCTAAGCCCTTTCTCAAGAAGGACACAATGACTGTGATTTCTGGCCCAAAGAGTTCAGTCTGAAATAGATGAGGTGTCTGGGGAAAGCTTCAGGGAAAAGAGAAATGAGAAAGTGAGCTCTGGAGTGTACCTCCCAACACCCTTCGCTTGACCTCCTGGCCTATGGTAGGGGAGATGGCTTTTGCTACAATGGCTAGCTCTACATTGGATCTAGCATTTTCCAATTGTCTGTGGATTTGGAGCATTTTTTGATATATGTTGACTACTTTTACATGGTAATACTAAAATTCATTTCCACAGCTCTTCTCTCCTTTGAAAAATGCTATCCCAAGTGATGGGAAACATTGTTTAAATTGAACTAAAAGAACACCACTTGAGCTGCAAGCCAAGGTCTTCACAAGCCAAAAAAAAAAAAAAGTACTCTTACTAAGATGTAAAATGAAATAGTAGGAAAATCTGAGATATTTCATTGTATGGTATTTGAAAGAAAGTCCAACATTTTCAAGCAGCAAAAAACTAATGAAATGCTCTGTGGTAGAAAAAAGAGAGTTAAGAGAGAAGTCTGTGCAAACCCAAAATGAAGGGCTTTAGATTCTGCAACCTCTAATCAAGTGCTTGTTCTGGGAATATTGATTTTTTCCTTTTAGTTATCAGTTATCAAAATTTATTTTGCCCTCACAAGGCCACAGCTAGAAGAAAGAGAACCCTTTTGGATAACTGTCACTGATAAAGATCACAAGGTGGACAAGGTGACTGGGAGGAGAGGCAGCTGAGATGAAGCCAAAATGGGAAGAAATCCCAAAAGAAAGAGGAAAGTCCAAGAAGGCATCGGGCAGAGCATGAGTTAGAGTTCTGAACATGAAAGGGATTAAAGATTGACATTGGTGGGGTAAGGGTGCAGGCTTGGTATAATCTTGAGACTGTACCTCTGTTTCCTCACCCATGAGATGATGCTTTGTCTCCACTCCATGGAGCTGTCATGAGCACTGCCTCACATTACATGTGTCACATATATACATACATGATGCAGGCGTTGCGTGTGACACTTAATCAAAAGCCCAACGACTAACAGTTACCATCCCCATCATCATTGTCATCATCGCCATTACCTTATTTCTGCAAATAAAATTTATTGCTTCAAGGAGGGTGTTGATAATGTGGAGAATAACAACAGGTTGTAAAAAAAAGATCATGCTTATACCAAAAAAGAAAAATGTAGAAGAGACTGTGCAGGATGCAAACTTGCTTTTGAAAAACTTGCCTTATGCAGAAGAAATTATTGTACAAGGAATCTGAGTGAAACTAGTAGATGAAACTCTCAGATAAACATTGTTGGTAGGCAGAATGGTGCTCCCCCCAAAGATGTCAACACTCTAGTCCCCAAAACCTGTGTATATGTTACCTTACATGGCAAAGAGGACTTTATACACATGATGAATTGATGGTTCTTATAATGGGGAGATTATTTTGGACTGTCTGGTTGGGCTCAATCTAATTGCATAATTCTTTAAAAATAGAAAAGGGAAGCAGAAGGGTGGTATAGAAAGACAGAATAGGAGAAAGATTCAACCTGCCAGCCTGTTGTTGGCTTTGGAGATGAAGGAAAGGGGCCATAGCCAAGGAATGCAGCAGGCTCCAGAAGCTGGGAAAAGATCTTACCTAATAGCCAGCAAGAAAATAGAGCTCTTAGTCCCATAACCACAAAGACCTGAACTCTTCCAACAGCCTGAATAAACAGAAAAGAGATTCTCCCTCCAGAAGAGAGTGCAACCTGTTGAAACCTTGCATATAGTTTGGCTCTCTCTATACCAGACTCTTTATAGAATGTAAAATGATTTACAATTTTGTACAGAATTGTAAAATAATCAATTTATATTGTTGAAGCGACTAAATTTATGGTAATTCATTATGGCAGCAACAGAAAACTAACAGCATGTCCAAAAAATGGGAGATGTTCCCTTAGAGGACAGAGAGTTCTGAGAAAGGAATTAGCGTTTTGGACCTCTCCTATGATACATGCACTATTTTATTTTCTTTCATAAAGCACACAAACCATGCATTATTATTTTCGTTTTGTGAATGGGGAAACAGGTTCAGAGTGGAAAATTAGGAAATGACACAACACTGAACCCAGGTGTTCCTGACTGTAAAATTACTGGTATGACCAGTTTATTACTCTGTATCCCCAATGCTTGAAGCATTCAGGGAGGAGTCTATTGTGATGATTAAAGCAGTAAGTGATGAGTTGACCTCACAAACTTCTTTTAGCTCTTAGACCTTTTATTCATTAGGATAATAGTTTTTTTTAATTTGAATTTCCAGAGAGAACCTACATTTTATAAATGAATATATAAACTATTACATTCCACCCAAAGCCAAAAGCTGCCTAACTTTTCCTTCATCCCCACAGGCTAATTCTATACTTAATTATGTGTTAGTATTCAAAAGTATCACAGTCAACTGTATGAACACAAATGCACTGCTGATAGCAGGAAAGCCCTACCTGTTAATTTAACTTAGAAACTTTGGGGCTTACTATACTGAGGAAGCTCTCCAGGTGGGAAAGGATAAGTGATTGCACAGTTTCAATTATACTTCTTAGCATCATCTGATCACTGGGATCTTTAATTATTCTTACCAACGGACCATGTCGCCTTTTATGTATCTTTTGAGCAAGCCCTTCGATTCTCTAAGAACAGCTGAGGCAGGCTGATTCAGTAAAAGTCTTTCCAAAATTGGGCGGCGCCTGTGGCTCAAAGGAGTAGGGCACCAGCCCCATATGCCGGAGGTGGTGGGTTCAAACCCAGCCCCAGCCAAAAAAAAAAAAAAAAAAGTCTTTCCAAAATGCTAAGGGCAAATCCCCGGGATAAATGCAGGTCATATGAGAAACACAGCAGTTCTTGGAAAGCCCAAGATTTGAGTTCTCCAAGATAATGTCTATATCCATACAACCTGCTGCCACAAACCAGGCTTGCCCTCTGCTCTCAGTGACTGGCTATCAGGCCTTGTGTGTTGGTTTATGTCTTAATACCCGGCAAAATACACAACATAAAAATGGGAAACAGCTGCCTTTGAAAATAAAAAAGAACAGATTCTATCTCTCTCCTTGATTCTTGGTCTTAAGACAATTTTCTTTCCAAGTTAATGACTTCAGGGATCATCTCCCCCTTTGCTTTAGAGCCTGTTGTTATATAAAATACAGACCTTGTTTCCATACACATCCACAGAAAGCGTCTTATGTGAATTTCCCAAAATATGATATTTATGTCCTTAATGAGTCTTAAGCTGATTTTAAATGGTAAACAAATCCATCCTTTTATTTTAATGATTATGTCATTATTGTAATAATAATTTTTTTTGCTCTCATCTATTTATTTTATTTTTTTTATTTTTACATGTACATGTGTTAATTAGGTTTCCACTTTTTGTCTTCACAGTATTTAAAAGGCTTAAAATTTAATAACAATAACAATGTTTAAGATAAGGACTAGAAACAAAAACCACGTAAAGAATGAATGAAGAAAATACATTCAGAAAAGAAAACAGATGATTACTGCATCAAAATATTAAGCAATATTAATAATAATAATGCCAAGAAAGTAACGTTCACATTGCCAAATAAGAATATGTCTATTATAAAATGCTTTGACTCTGAGGCTCAGTATAAAGTCATCAGTTAACTTCTTATTTTTTTCCAAAGTCACAGAAAATAAACAACTAATATTGTATAAATAAAAGTAAAAGAGAGTTTCAGAAAACAGATCATGCCAAATCTTATAGACAATAGAAAAAAGAAGAAATATTTCAAAATTATTCTACTTGATCTGGATACACCTGATATTGAAATTGGAGAAAATATATTGTTATAAAGGGAAATTACAAACATATTTCACTTATAAATGAGGAAGCAATATCCTAAACAACATATTGACAAGTTGAATTAAAAATTAACGTTTAAGTAATGCACTTTGGTCAAAATTGGATCCAATTTATCTGAGAATCAGTCACTATTTTCTTTCCTTTTTTTGTTTTCTTTCCCTCACCCCCTCCCAATTATTATTTGGTATAATAATTTTTTTGAGACAGAATCTCACTTTGTTGCCTGGAGTGCCCTGGCATCATAGCTCACAGCAAACCTCAAACTCCAGGCTCAAGAGATCCTCTTGCCTGAGCCTCCCTGAGTAGCTCAGGCTACAGGTGTGTGCCACCACGTCCAGCTAATTTTTCTAGTTTTAGTAGAGACAGGGTCTCTCTCTTGCTCAGGCTGGTTTTGAACTCCTGAGCTCAAATAACCCTTCTGCCTCAGCCTCCCAGAATGCCAGGATTACAGGTGTGAGCTGCTGTACCTTGTCTGTATAATAAAATTTTAATTAGAATATCAAAATGACATTTAACTGATTGTGCTTAGAGTAAGTTTTAAAGGATGTCTGGTTTAAAGAAAAGCACTTTTATATTCACTCATGAATGAATGACTCTTATGAAGGTAATATAACAATAGCAAAAACTAGAACACTGGACAAATCAGATGAAATATCTGCTTTCAGATATGAGGCAGGAAGCAACACCAGACTATGATACGTGAGTAAAGGGAAAGAAAGGAGATAAGCCTGCTGATCACTCTCATTCTCTGCCTGGAAATAAGCTCTGGATCATAACGCATGGAAGAGAAACTCAGACAAAATCTGGTGGTTTCTGGAGGCGAGTTCAAGAAGGCTGAGGCAGGTAGAATTTATAGGACAAAGCAAGAAGTTAGTTTCACAGAAACAGAGCTTCAGAAAGCTAAATAGAAGCTTTGGCTAAATATCAGTCTAAATGTACATAGGGGCAAAACTTTACAAAGCCAGGCAAAGACCATTGGTAGAAATACAACAATGACAGCAGACCTATGAGGTGAACAATTCTTAGATTGTGCACAGGGCTTGGAATTGTCCAATTTTTCACTATTGTTGGATATATAGAGCATTTAGTAGTGATCCCAGAAACATCACCCCACAGCACTGGGACTAAAGTAACCCTTGAGACCTGCCCTAGAAAAGCTTAAGTTCCTTAAGACCTGCACTAGAAAAGCTTAAAAATACGTTTAGAGCAGCACATTTCATAATTGCAAAGATGAGGAAACAACCCAAGTACCCATAAATGCATGAGTAGATTAATAAAATGCACAAACTATGTAAAAACAATTTATGTCACCAAAACATTGCACCCCTATAATAGTCTGAACTTTAAGAAAAATTAAAAAGTAAGAGATACTCCATAAATAGCTTAACTACCTTTTAGGAAAAAATTATAACCCGTTAAAGAAATACCAAATCTAGAGAACTAAAAGCTCCAAACCACAATATCTGGCATCCAGTAAAAAGCTTCTAGATATGCACAGAAAAATGTGATCCATACTACAAGAAAAATTAATTAATACATGTTATTACTGAACGATGACAGAGATGAGGTAGTGAAAGTCATTTAAAAACTATGATCAATATACTTACTATGCTCAATGGCTTAAAGGAAACATGACCATGATGTGAATAATAAGAAATTTTATACCTGGAAATTCTAGGTATCAAAATTGCTATATGTGAAATTTCACTGGGTAGGAATAACTGCATCTTAGATATGTTAGAATAAAAGATCAGTAGATCTGAAGACAAACAACGGAAAAATTCCACAGTCTCACACAGAGAATATACATATCAATAAATTACTGATCAACATAAGAGATTCAATGAGTCGTGACATAAAGCCCAATAGTCTAACATATGTGTAATGGGAGTCATGGAAAGGGATGAATGGAAAAAATATTTGGAAATATAACTGACACATTTTACACATTTGATTATTAATTTTTTTATTAATAATAAAAATTTTTAACCCAGACATCTAATAAAATCAATGAACTCTAACCATAACAAATATGGAAAATAACACCAAAGCATATCATAATCAAATTATAGATAACTATATATAAATAAAAATTCTTCAAAGCAGCTAGAGAGAGAGGACTGATGATACAGAGAATACAAATAACCATGCATTTATAGTAAGAAACAATAGAAGCCAAAGTGCAATGAAGCAACATTTTTAGGGTATTGAAAGAAAAAATAAAACTGCCACTCTATCTACTTATACCACTACACCCTGTATAAAATATCTTTTGATAGTATAGGTGACATAAAAATATTTTCAGACGAACCATAGCTGGGAGAATTTATTGCCAGTACAGCTGCATATTAAGAAATGTTAAAGAAAGTTAATTAGACAAAGGAAGATGATCAGAGGAAACCTTGGATTTATGAAAAAGTTAAAGAACATCAGGAATAAAAAATATGTAGGTAAGTACACCTTTTTTCTTATTGTTAAAGCTTCTTTTGAATTTACTGTTTGTTGCAAAAATTAATAACCTGAGAATTTATTATGGGGTTTGTAATCTATGTAGAAATGATTAATATAAGAACAATAGCACAAAGTATGGGGGAAGGAGAAGCGTACTGCGGTGTGAGTCTTACATATGGAAAGACATGATATTATTTGAAAGGAGTCTACAATAAGTTAAAGATGCATATTGTAAAACCTAGAGCAGCTACTGGGAAAAATAACAATTATAGTTAATTAGCAATAATAGAGATAAAACTGAATCTTCAAAAATATTTGATTAATCCGAAAGAAAGGAAAAAAAAAAAGGAAGAACCAATTAAAGAAATGGAAACAAAATAGCAAAAGAGCTGATTTAATCTAGTCATACCTCTAATAATAATAGTTGTCATCATTATCATTATGATTGAATATAATTACTTTAGATGTAAATGGTCTAAAAACTCATTAAATGACAGAGATTATCAAATAAATTTAAACAAAAATATTAAATTTGCGATATAGGTGAGTAAATAAAAGTCTCACCTTTTATTACTAAGTTTAATGATTACTAAGTGTGGGTAAATGTTTATTAAAGTATAATAACTACAGCATTAATTTAATTAAAAAATACACACCCAGTGTTGGAGGAGATTGGAGGTTAGAGTGTATGAGGGTTCAGCTCTCAAATAATATAGGGATAAAAATCATTATATCCAATTTAAATTACATTTTGTAAATGGCTAAATAGTTCCTTTAACATTATTTTCAAAACATTAGTAGTGGCCCTAAGTAACCCGTAAATATGCAGGGTGTCCATAAAGTTCATGTGCAATTTTAAAATAGTTGTCTATTTTATATACATATATAGCATATTGTATGCATATAGCATATGTATTTCTAATAAGTCTTCTTATTTAATTATTTGAAAATTATGTATACTTTCTTTCAAATATATTTATTAGTATAATATTAGTCAATACTTCCAGGTGGAGAGGTAACTTTAATAATTTTACTATTTGCTGTGTTTTATACTTTTAATAGAAATGTGAGCAATATTCCTGCATATTCCATCTTATTTGATGTTTTTAACAACTCTTTAACATAAGAACTTTCCATTTCAAAATTTCAAATATGGAAACTGAGGTTAAATAGATTAAATGTATTATCATTCATTTTTGTAATACTCATGTGACTTAAATGAGATCTTACACTTATGCTTCCTGATTCTAAGTTCTCTTGAGTTTTCATCCCACCTCCCTGTTCTACTACCAAAAAATTCAAAATAATGATTAAGCTCTCCTTAGCACTCCTTCTTTTAGTTGTATAAATATTTTAGATTTTTCTTCAAGCTTTATTATTTCTCGGCCAACAGGTCCTCACTTCTTCAATGCATACTTCAGCCACACTCTTCACTCCCGGGGCCTCTGACTCCCCAAATCCAGTGTAACTCCACAAAGACCTAGGGAATCACACCCATGACCATCTTTTTGTTGTTGTTGTTCCTTTTTTGTAGGTGTTTGGCCTAGACTCAGAGGCAGTCTTGCCATATACAAACTGTATATGACCTTGAGAAAGTTACAGGAAAGTTTCTAGCCTCAACATCTTTGGTGCAAAAGGGTATAGTAATCATGAATGTCTCCCAAAGTTTGGTGGAGAATTCATTTCTGTTACATAAAGCTCTTAACAGCGTATCTATAGTAATATACACAATCTAAACATCGCTGTTGTTTTTGTTACTGTTATGGTTGGCATTAATGGAAAAAAGAAAACCTTTCAGTATGATTTCTTTCATATTTTCATCCTGATGCCAGTAAACTCTAGAGAGCTAGGAGTTTGCTGTGAATATGGAACTCAGAGACACTTAACTTGGGGTGTGCTGTAGCCAGCAGCCAAAAGCCCTCGAAACCTGACTTATCTAACTTGAGATGCACTGTCAGTGTAAAATACAGCACAGAAAAAAAAGACTGTAAACTATTCATTAATAATTTTACATTAATTACATGTTGAAATGATAATATTTTCGATATTGGGTTAAATAAAATATAATATTATAATATTGATTTATTTTTAGTTTCTTTTCTTTTTTTTTTTCTTGAGACAGAGTCTCACTTTGTCACCCCCTGGTAGAGTGCTGTGGTGTCAGTCATAGCTCACAGCAACCTCAGACTCTTGGGCTGGAGCTGGCTCATACCTATAATCCCAGCACTCTGGGAGGCAGAAGCGGGCTGATCGCCTGAGCGCACAATCTCAGAAGTTCAAGACAGCCTGAGCTAGAGAAAGACCCCATCTCTAACAATATTTCTAGTTTGTTAATATGATTACTAAAAAAAAAATTAGAATTATGTATGTCGTCTCTTGTGTTTATTGGAACATTCAAGTCTGGTGTTCACTTCTTAAGTAAACAACTCTACAACTCTGTGTTACACACTGAATATAAAGGCCTCCCAATCTGTTCTAGAAAATCACAAGGTTTTTATGACTATTTGTAACAGAACTTACATCCGGTTACATAGGAAAGTGCACACAGAATACAATACATGTTGGCTAATATTGTTACTGCTACTATTACTGTTGTACAGGGGAGGCCGCATGATTCTCTGTGCTTCAGGAGAAGTGGAAATCATCTAAACCTGTGGTTCCCTAGTCCCTGGACCTTGGATGGGTACCAGTCTGTGGCCTGTTAGGAACCAGGCCACACAGCAGGAGGTGAGCAGTAGGCCAGTGGGTAAAGCTTCACCTGAATTTGTAGCCGCTCCCCATCACTCGCAGCACCACTTGGGCTCCACCTCCTGTCTGATCAGCAACAGCAGTAGATTCTCACAGGAGCATGAACCCTACTTTAAACTATGCATGTGTGGGATCCAGGTCGCCATATTCCTTATGAGACTCTAATGCCTGATGATCTGATGTGGAGATGTGATATGCTTGAATCATTCTAAAATCATCTCCCTCCCCTCTGTATTTATAGCCATTCTCCATCACTGGTCATGGAAAAACTGCCTTCCCCTCACCCAGTCCATGGAAAAATTGTCTTCCATGAAACCAGTCCCTGGTGCCAAAAAGGTTGGAGACTGCGATCTGCATTACTCATACAGCTGACATATCGCTAGATGCACTGCCCTCGGGGAGAGTGGTTTCTGGAATTGTAAGTCCCAGAGGCAGCGTGGCCAGGGCGGAGGAGCATCAGCCTGGGTCTGTGGGAGCGAGCACTGACACTCCGTGTGACCCCTGAGACTTTACAGCGGGGAAAGATTCACAGATGGGCGATTCATGGATTGCTGGCTTGAGTGGTGCAGAGAACAGAGGTTTGTGTAAGGATGCTTGGAGATGCCTGTCTTTTCACCACATTCTCTGAGAACTGACTGGCTTCTCTACCCCGTGTCTCACCCCCGCACCCCCCACTGAGGTTTCCAGGGACCAGCATGTCTCCCTGTGAGGTGCAGACCACTAGTGATTTATTTGAGGTTGTCCTGCCAAGTCGTCTCAATGTTTCACAGGTTTGCACCAGAGCATCACATCTTCCTTCCCTCTCTCTGCCTCTTCACTTCTCAGTGCTGGATGCTAAATAGATTCGGATGGATGGTTTGGCTTCTTCCCTTCCTCCTTAGCCACTGCCTGTGGTAGCTCCCCCAAATAAAACTCGAGCTGACAGCAGTGGGATTTACGGAGACCAGTAAGAAATGAGGTATGCAGAGCAGCCCTAACATGGGGCTGACCCTGGAAGGGCTGGGGCCTCTATTTCCAGAACAAATTACATAAATGGTAGGGCCTAAACTCTTACAATAGCAAAGACCAAGTATATCAAGACAATTCAAACAAAAGTAGTTTTCGTGTCTCTGGAAACCTAGGACTGGGAGTGGCTGGGCGTGGGGCGGGGGTCATCTGCCCCCCCACCTGAGCACAGCTTCAGAGCTCCCAGGCTTCCAGGACTACCTCGTCCCACAGTTGGGTGTGACCTCAAACCCCAAGGACCATAGCTGGATCTCGAGCTCCAAAGAGAATAATCCAGAGATTTCCTTGTATGGTTTTCCTTCTGATGTTTCAGTTGTAGAGGAGAAGAGAATCAGGGTAAGCTCGGTAACACTTTCCAGATCTGCAAAAAAGGCATTTGTATTCCTGTTGTCCTTGGCACACTGCCTTTCCTAGGGTAGGCATGTAGGGATGGTCTCTGGTAATGTGCGGGAACTCATGGCAGTTTGTGTGTCACTGGTGAAATGTGCTGCCTTTGGGGGTCCAAAGTAATTGATCACAAGAGGACAATATGCTTTCTCAATAGGACTTGCTTGCCTCAGGGTTATATGTTCGTTAGCTTCACGGAGCCCCTCTGCACATATGATTGAAACATGCTCTTTCCAGCTTTGAAATCTAAAGGAAACAGAAATATGCCAAATTGCTTATGTCAAGTACATGCATGTATGTTACACACACACACATTGTTTCAACACATAAACATGTACATAAGTAGGTACACACATGTGCATATATACACACTTTACCTCTTTCAGGCTCTGTGGGCATGTAGGCAAGAGGAGAGGCATGTGGAAACCCTGATGCAAAGTTAATGAACTTCAGTTCCTCTTGGTGTGACTGCTTGGCTTGGAGAACAGGGCAGTGATGACCCAACAACTCCAAAGCAGGACTATGGCCGAGACACTGGTGTTGGGTGTCTTAGTGTTGGGTTAAAGGTGGACCAAGAGTGATTTCTCCTGAGCAGAGGGTGTGGCCCGCTGGCGCCAGTCCCTGGAGGCTTGAATGGGGCCAGACAAGCCTCACTTCTCTCATGCAGGATGAGGTGCTGACCCTCAAATCAATGCAGCTATGCTTCATTATCAGGCACGTGTTTATTTAAAGCACATGACCTTTGGCTTCTCAAACCCTGTCCCTGGAAGTAAACAGGTGTGAGGAGAGGTCGTCACAGTGGGGATTGCCGAGGACGTGCTCCCCATTTCCTTCCTGTGTCAGCATCAGACCACAAGCTCCAAAATCAGACACTGCGTGTCAGACTGAGGAATATGAACACTAAAAGGTAAGTTTAAAAAAAGGAAAAAAAATGAGATATTTTCCAAACAAGTGAAATTTGGGAGAAACTGGACATGGAATTTGGTGACAACTTGGAGTTCACCTGGTCTGGCAGCATTGCCCTCTGGCCTGTACCTAAGGCAAACACAGGCTGTCATCCTCTGGGCTCCAGCGCAGGGAGCTTCCCATGCACGTAAGTTCCACTGCTCCCCTGAGCCTTTCCCTATGTGCCCAAATAATCATTCCCAGGAGACTAGGCAAAAGTTACTCTGAAAATAATAAAAAAACAATTGTCCAGATAACTGACTGAGATTGCTGGGATTGTATTCAGCTCATTCTAGATACAGACATGTCCTGAGATGCACCCATTAAGGCTTCTGCAGAAATATGAATGCACCTGCAGCACCGTCATCGATCGCTCTTTGTAATGAGATAAAGCAGACGGCAGCCTGGGAGTCTCGGAATACGATACACTTCCCAGAGAACCGTCAGCTCCTGAAACTCTGCTTACTTGTAGGGGCTAATCCTCCTTTTGGCCGTTACTCCTTCTTCTGAATATTTAACAGAAGACAAAGCAGAAGTGTTAGCCTGGCTAGCGGAGGGGAGCGCTGTGCTGATACATCCTTCAAGCAGGCTCAAGCTGCATTACTCATATCCCTCCCTTAGAGCAGCCCAGTCTGCAACAGATGGCAGGGGCCTCAAATCACCCCGAAAGAAGTGCATAGGAAATGTCACATTACTTTGCTTCTTTTAAATCAAACTCACTTTAACTTCCAGGTGGAAGGGATTTCCATTGTTAATTGTCATTGGCAGAGGCACCTACCTAGTGCTCACAGCAACTGCGTTTCCCTGCTTCTCTTGAGGAGTTAGACTGGGGCCAGCTGATCAGATGGGGCCACGGCAAGGGGTGTGAGTCCTGCCTCCAGGTGAGGCAGTATGCAGTTTCCACCCCAGCCCCTAGTTCTCCCTTCCTACCCAGCAAGCTGCAGAGCCACGCTTTCCAGATGGTGTCACTCCATACAGAAGGAGGCCGCCAGAGCCATAGCTGATTTTCTGGAATCAACAACCTCATTTTTTTTTTAGTTGAGCCAGAGATATTTTGTAATTAGTTGCCACTGTATAGCCCAATATTACCTGACTAATTCTGTTCTCTGTGCTCACTCAGAGTGGGAAGACTTAAACCATCACAGAAAAATGAGAGAAGGGCCCTTTCAAAGCCATTGTGCTGTGACAGCCGCAGATTTATTTTTTCTTGTCCGAGTGCAAGCAACCCACGTAAAGCCAGCACCATTGTTAATTCCACATTGTAGTAAGGGGTCAGAAGTTTGACCCTTGCTGGGAAGCCAGGAACTAAAGTCATGTGATGTACACCCCAGCCTAGGACCGGGAGTGCCTGGCCAAGGCCAGGGAGCACCACTTCGGACACAGTTTACCCCCAGGCTTCTGGGCCAGGGGCCACTCTGGGCAGGTTATAGCACAGGCTTGTGCCTCCTCTGGGATATGGGGCTCTGCAGCCGGCCCACTCCGAGGAGCAGCAGGGCACCCTGAAGATGGAGAATGGGGTCTTCTTCCTTCTGCCCACGTGGCCCAAGTGTCATGCCTATGAGGATGGATGACAGCAAATGGAGAAAAATAAAAGCACTACTGAAAACTGATGTATAAACTTAATGTAATTCTTTTTTTTTTTTTTATTGTTGGGGATTCATTGAGGGTACAAGAAACCATGTTACACTGGTTGCATTTGTTAGGAAAAGACCCTCTTACAATCGTGTTTTGCCCCCAAAAGGTGTGGCACACACCAAGATCCCAAGACCCCACCCCCTCACTCCTTCCCTCTCTCTGCTCTTCAGTTCCCCACCCCACCCTCAATATTTCACTCTATGCTCTCACCTTCCTTCACCCCTACCGTGTCAATAATTGTCATTAATTGTCCTCATATCAAACTTGAGTACAGGGGATTCATGCTTCTCCATTCTTGAGATGCTTTATTAAGAATAATGTGTTCCACTTCCATCCAGGTTAATACAAAGGCTGTAAAGTCTCCACTTTTTTTAATGGCTGAATAGTATTCCATAGTGTACATATACCATAGCTTGTTAATCCATTCCTGGATTGGTGGACATTTAGGTTGTTTCCACATTTTGGCGATCGTAAATTGAGCTGCAATAAACAGTCTAGTGCAAG
>CAUYON010103680.1:0-20257 GCA_963573935.1 Arctocebus calabarensis
CAGCAGCATCTGTACTGAACAAAGAATTTTCATGGTAGCTTCTGCTGTTTCATCATTTTTCGTTCCTTTTTCTATTTCTATACTTTTATTTGATCAGTGTGTATAAAAACACCCAATAAATGTGGGTTGTCACTGAGTGCCTGAGCAAGCACCAGTCTCCCTTTCATCAATCATTCTGTGTGCAGTACTTTCCTCTGTGTCACTGATCAGTTAAGTTCCACAGTCGATTACACTTGATAACTAGGATATGCAGAGAACTCAATTTAATTAACTTAAAAATTGTCAATAATCCCTTATATCACTGGGCAAGAGAAATGAATAGAACCTTCTCTAAAGAAGATAGAAGAATGACTAACTAGCACATGAAAAAGGCTCGTTGTCCCTAATTATCAGAGAAATGCAAATCAAAACCACCCTAATCCCAGCAAGAATGGTCTACATCACAAAATATCAAAACTGCAGATGCTGGTGTGGATGTGGAGACATGTGAACACTTCTACATTGCTTGTGAGACTGCAAAATAATACCATCTTTTTGGAAGGAAGTATGGAGAATCCTCAAAGAACTCAATCTAGATCTCCTATTTGATCCTGCAATCTTACTCAGTAGATCCTGCATATACTCAGAATTAAAAAAAAAAAAAAAAAAAAAAAAACTTTTTTCATATGGACATCTGCACAAGACTTTTTATTGCAGCTCAATTGACAGTCACCAAAATGTAGAAATGGCCTAAATGCCCACCAACTCGGGAATGGATTAACAAGCTATGGTATATGTGTACCATAGAATAATATTCAGCCATTAAAAAAAGATAGAGACTTTACATCTTTAGTGTCAAACTGGATGGAAGTGGAATACATAATTTTTAGTAAAGCATCATAAGAATGGACAAGCAAAAATCTTATGTACTTAGTTCTCATATGAGGACAATTAATGATCTAGTATGTGCTGGGGGGTGGGGTAATGTGGGTGCAGGGAGAGGGAAGGAGGGAGGAGGTCATGGGGTGTGACACACCTCTTGGGGATGTGTCACAATTATAAGAGGGACTTTTCCTAACACATACAATCATTATAACCTGATTCTTTGTACCCTCAATGAATCCCCAATAATAATAATAAAAAAAGTCCTCTCTCTCTCTCTCTCCTGGCACACAATTAAATATTTGAAGTTCTGTGTCTTTTCCTTTCTATTGGCTTCTTCTTCTCCCTTTTTTTATTTTACATTTCTCACTCTCTTCTTCCTCTTTTCTCCTCAGTTCTAGATCAGCAGTATTACGTTAAAAGCATGCAAGTTAATCACTGGAGAAGATTATCATCATTAATATTGTATTTACATAAATAACATCACAGTCTATCTATTGATCTGCAAATTCCTTTTTTAATTAATTTGGCCATATATAAATACACTATGTATCTCTTTCCATATCAATTAATTATATTTAGTAGAGCTATTATATTACAAAATCTGAATGTACTGTAATTTATTTAAACACTACTTATTGATGGAAATGTAGATTACTCCCAGGGATTTTCCTCCCTCGATTATGAATGATATCGTAATAAACATCATTGGTCATTTGCAAGAGTATTATTTATAGGATGACATCCCAACATAAAAGAATTCTTGGGTCTAAAGATATACAGACATTTAATTTTTTTTATTAATGCATTTATGGGGTACAATGTGCTGATATTATATACAGTTTGGAATGCTTACATCAAACTGGTTGACATAGCCTTCTCCTCACTTCCTTAATTATTGTGTTAGGACATTTATACTCTGCTCTTAATAGATTTGACATGTACCCTTGCAATGTGCACCATAGGTGAGGTTCCACTGATTACCCTCCCTCCACTCCACCTCCTCGTGCCCTTCCTTCCCTCTCCCCTTCCCTCCTTCATCCTGGACTACAGTTGTGTTTTATCTTTCATATAAAATTGTGTGTGATTCTCTATATGTTTCCTAATAGTACTAAGTACATTGGATACTTTTTCTTCCATTCTTGAGATACTTTACTAAGAAGAATATGTTCCAGCACAAATCCATATAAACATAAAAGAGGTAAAGTCTCCATCATTTTTAAGGCTACATAATATTCCATAGTATACAGATACCACAATTAGTTAATCCATTTATGGATCAGTGGGCACCTGGGCTGCTTCTGTGACTTGGCAATTATGAATTGGGCTGTAATAAACATTCTGGTAAAATGTCATTGTTATAAAATGATTTTTGGTCTTCTGGATGAAAACCTAGTAGAGAAGTCCAGGATAGAATTGCAGGTCTACTTTTAGCTCCCTAAGTGTTCTCCAAACTTCTCTCCAAAAGGACCATATTAGCTTGCATTCCCAGCAGCAGTGCAGAAGGGTTCCCTTTTCCCACATCCATGCCAACACGTGTAGTTTGGGATTTTGTTATGTGGACTACGCTTTCTGGAGTTACATGGTATCTCAAAGTGGTTTTGATTGCATTTCTCTGATGATTAAAGATGGTGAGCATTTTTTCATGTGTCTGTAGGCCATGTGCCTGTCTTCTTGAGAGAAGTTTCTATTCAAGTCTCTTGCCCACAGTGAATTTGGATCACTTGTTCTTTTCTTATTAAAAAGTTTGAGTTCTCTGTGGATTCTGGCTATCCTACCTTTGTGAGAAACATAACCTGCAAGTATCTTCTCCCATTCTGAGTGCTGTCTGCTTGCTTTACATACTGTGTTTTTGGCTGTGCAGAAGCTTATTAGTTTGATGAGATCCCAGTAATATATTTTCGGTTGTACTTCAATTGCCTGGGTGTTGCATGACCAGAGACACCAGGGGCTGCTGCTTTAATCTCAGGTGTAAGCTCGCTCTGCAATGTTAAGAGAATGCAAGAAACAGGCCACAGGCTCTGTTGTAGCATGTAGCAAATTAACTTTATTTATGACCACCTTATATACATTGGCAGTCATGTGCACACTTAATCTATGATTTACAACATTCACCATTATCTAATTTCCTCTATCTAACTCTAAACCTAAGTGGCACACATCAAGTCTGCAAACCAGTACAGTGCTCTTTTATCTTAACTTCTTGTAAATGAGCCTCAGCTTTTGTGTAAGAAATCTACATACAAAGCTATAGGGGAACTGCTTTCTGAAACTTCTCATGCACTCACCAAGTTAACCTTAAATGGGTTTATGACTTTGTTTCTCCACAGTGCTGAGATCTTTAGGCTTTTGACAAAATGTAAAACATTCTGTCAACTTCTGAACTGTGTTTCCAGGGAAGCTTTTCGGCTTCTAACTCCTTGGAACCAACGGCTGCAAAAACTTCAAAGTATCTGTGTCTGGAGGATCACCAGAAAACAGCCTTTGTGTTTGCCTCAGGGTCAGCCCAAACCTCTTTGCTTTTTCTGTGAAGGCAAAAGCCAATTTAACCCATTAGTGGCTCACTCAAATGAGACGTACATGTGGGGGGTTTTGAACTCCAGAAATCCCCCTTATTTTTATTGACACATGCTATACATGTCTGTCCTCATTGCAGCAAACACTTGAGCATAATGTTCATTTTGTTGTTGAGCAGCTCTTACTTTTCTGAAAAAATATATATATTAATTTAATTATTAAAAACAACTCCATAGTCCCCACTGAACTTTCAATTAAATGTTGAATTTTAGGCAAAGGGATCATTTGTTCTATTCCATCAGCTATTCCTTTTAAAATTTAATCTCCATCTATCTTTTCTAACTTGTTCTTAAAGGTTGAATACACCAGTTCGGTGCCTGTGGCTCAACGGGCTAACGCGCCAGCCATGTACACCCGAGCTGGTGGGTTCAAATACAGCCTGGGCCTGCCAAACAACAATGATGGCTGCAACCAAAAAATGGCTGGGCTTTGTGGTGGGCACCTGTAGTCCCAGCTACTTGGGAGGCGGAGGCAAGAGACTCGCTTGAGCCCAGGAAGTGGAGTTAGCTGTGAGCTGTGATGTCACAGCACTCTATCCAGGGTGACATCTTGAGGCTCTGTCTCAAAAAAAAAAAAGGTAGTGATGGTTATACACCTATGTGAATAAACTAAGAACCACTGAATTGTCACCTTTAAAAGGGTGAACTTCATAGTAGCAAATTATACCTCAAAATAGCTGCCATAAAAAAAGGATCCAAGGGATTGCCATGCAATTTAGTAGGTAAAGTATTTATATTAAAGCAAACCAAACTTCCTGATGGTGCTAGGTCAAGACCGAAGGAGTGAGTTTTCACGTAGAGGCAATGTAGTGCTGATATGAAAGGCATAGGATTTGCAGCCAGATTCTCTAGACTTAAATTCTGTTACGACTTTTTATTAAGTCATGAGATCTTGGAAAAATTATTTATTTATTTATTATTTTGGGGGGTTTTTTGGTAGTTTTTGGCCCGGGCTGGGTTTGAAGTCACCACCTCCGGCATATGGGGCTGGCACCCTACTCCTTTGAGTCACAGGCGCCACCTGAAAAATTATTTATTTATTTTGTGGTCCAGCTTCTTTATTCACAAGATAGGAATAATAATGGTACTCTACTATGGGTTTACTATGATGATTAAACATAGCTTTAACTTAACAAGGACCTGGGACATAATAAATCCTAATATATTCTATATAAATATTTGATATTATTAAATGGGCTACCAAATTCAAAGCATAACCCTCTCGTGCCAACTGAATCCCAACTCTTCCTGCTTCCAAATTAGTGAGTGATTACATGAAAAAAGAAGCCAAAATTTAACTAGGTAAAAACAGATTTCTACAGACAGATTTCAGAGAGATAAATATTTGCATTTTCCTCTTCATATGTCTAGAATATCTTAGAAGCTATTCTAAGAAATACCTTATACTTGTGAAATGTGATTAAATATGCTCCAAGAAAGAGGCAAGATGTCTGCATTCACTTTTTGAGACTTAAAGTTAGCAAATTCTCTAGCTACTAACTCAACTGTTTAGTTACTTAGGTTGTTAGTGCTGAGTGGGTCCCACTCATCTGGACTGAGTTGTGTGATAATAATCTAGCGGCTTGTGATGGAGGAATGGACAGAGACGTTGGAAGATTATTAGCCGGAGGTGCAGTTATTAGTCAATGATGGGAAGACTGACATAGTTGAGGGCCACCTTGAGCGTCAGAACCTCAATTAGAAAGGATCTTGGGGGAAAAAGGACAATTAATATTCTTGGGTTAGCAAGGTCCATAGGCCAGGATTCCCAGATGTGGCCCTGTGGTTGATTGGTGCTATAGGGGTACTAAATCTACTCCTGTGGAAGGCTCTGTGGATCCGAGAGGGTCTGTGTTATGACTTAGGCACTTTGCCTTGGCTAATTTATTTTGAAATATTTCACTTTAACTTTAGAGATCTTTTTCTCTTTTCTTTTCTTCTTATTTCTTCTCTTAGGCTAGAGTATAGTAGCCTCATTTTAGCTCACTACAACTTCCAACTACTGGTCTGAAGTGATCCTCTTACCTTGGCCTCCCAGAGTGCTAGGATTACAGGCATGAGCCACTTATCCTGGTTTAGAAATATTTCAATTGTTGTTTCTGACATTTGGATTAGTATTTTCTTCTTTAAAACTGAAGAAAAAAAATTTTTTTAAATGCATTGGATTTAGTAACTAACATAGTTGGCAGGTTAGGGTTCTTATTATTTATATATCCCATGAAAGAGATTGGTTCACCTCCCATGTGAGATGTAGAACTCACATGTTTGGAGATGTATGAATTACATGTGACAAATCAGAGATGATGAGAACTAGCTAGGTTATTTCTTATTGTTTTGAGAATTTCTAGTCTTGTGGGGATCATTTTACAGCCATTTTCTAATTGGGATTTGGTCCCCATTAGTTGTTCGGTTTTGCACATTATACCTCAGACCTACAGCTCATGTGGGAATGACTTGCGTTCTCTGTCACCATTAGAAAGAGCACCCAGGAATAAATTAAAGGTTTCAAAGACACGATAATATGAAAGGTGTAGCAAAACATGGAGGTCTATCCTAGAGTAAGATGGTAGAAAGGGCATTCTAGAAATGATTTGTAATTATATCTTGTCAAAGGAAGATTAAAAAGAAGTTTAGGGGCTTGGCGCCTGTGGCTCAAGCAGCAAAGGCACCAGCCACATACACCTGAGCTGGTGGGTTTGAATCCAGCCCAGGCCCGCCAAACAACAATGACGGCTGCAACCAAAAAATAGCCGGGCATTGTGGCGGGCACCTGTAGTCTCAGCTACTTAGGAGGCAGAGGCAGGAGAATCGCTTGAGCCCAGGAGTTGGAGGTTGCTGTGAGCTGTGATGCCATGGCATTCTACTCAGGGCAACAGCTTGAGGCTCTGTCTCAAAATAAAAAAAAAATAAAAAAAAATAAAAGAAGTTTAGGAACACCTGGATTTTAACTGATGACAAAGAGAAAGCCTTTAGTGTGGGGTTCTCTTGGATATGTTCCACACTCCTCTTCCTGACCCCAAATCCTTTTGGGCTGTTTGGAAAGTTTGGATTTAAAGGTCTTGTATAAACTGAATGCCATCTTGTTAATTATCAGATATATTATGTAGGCATTTGGTGTTTCTAGACCAGTAAGAAAAACACACACTCCTGATAGAGAAGGAGAATGGTATAAAATAGAGCAACAAACTAGGAAGCAGAAGTAACGGCCAGGTGATTTACTTCCTTTAAAAGTTCTCTTCAAATTAAGGTATGGAGGGGAGGGTTGGGAGGATGAGGAGGGAAAAGAGATGAGTGAACTAGATTGCTGAAGTTTATTTAACCACTAAGATACAAAGGCTCCTTCTGGAACCTCTTTGGAGCTGGACCTATTGTTCCTTTTTCTGCAGTGAGGGTGGAGTGGCTCTGTCCCTCCTGGAAAAGTACATTAAGAGTAGAGGGCCAGCTGTTGTAATGGCAAGTCTTAAGGAGCTGTTAGTATTGTCTTCAATGAAGCAACAAACAGATGGAATTGTCTAGGCTTCTTTTATTTCTTCCCTTCACAGTGTTATTTAACTATTGGGTTGCTTTATCAAAATTGTGTTTCCACTTTCTCTGTAAGAAAAAATAAAAACAGATCAAATAATGAAAACTCGACAGAAAGAATTTACTAAGGGCAAATCAAGGCTTAATATATAGTTCATAGAGGTGATTCTCAAAGTCGTTGTCCCTGGACAGCAGTATCAGGATCATCGGAGAACTTATTCAAAATGCAAATTCTCAGAACTATCCCAGACCCACTATATCAGACGCTCCAGCAACTTGTGTTCTCAAAAGCCCTCCAGGGGATCTGCTGCACACTACAGTTTGAAAATCATTGCCCTAATATTGCTGCAGCTAATGGGCAGGAAGTTTTTATTGGATTGCTTGGAGACGAGAAAGTGCAGGATCGTCCTAAAGTGAAACTCAAGAATTACTTGGCTGCAGAATACCTCAGGTAGAGGCCATGAGCAGGGAGGTCTGAAGTCCCTTGAAATCCAAAGCTCTTGACACCTTGACTTTTTTCTTGGGAAGGCACAGCCAGTGTCTGATGAGCAGGTGTGCTCAGGATGCAGGCGGAGATCCAGGTTCACAGAGAGCCCCAATGTTCTATTTTCCTGGCTTTTTCTGTCAAAGAATCATGATCATTGGAATTTTTTTTATTTTTTATTAAATCATAATTGTGTACATTAGTGCAGTCATGGGGCACAATGATTGGAATTTTTAACAGGACATGGATTCAAGTCCCACTCTGATAGGCCCTTACCTATCTGTGACAGGTCTGGGAAACTTCATTTTATGGAGTCTCAGTTTCTTCATCTTTGGAACTAATACCTTCTGCAACTCATCGTGTGGTTCATGTACCTCCATAAATTAGGCAGTCAACACTAGTTCCCTTGGTTCCTGGTTTCCAAGGACTGATACTCAGGACAGAATGGAACTGGCTGTAGCCATTCTGATTGATCAATGTTCATACTGTACGAGTTGTTAACTATTTTATATATCAGCCCTGCTTATAGGAATGTAAGCACTTTTTCTCTCTTATTTCTAGTTGATAAATAGTAATTGCATATTACAAACACATGTTCTTATAGGAAATGTGTGCATAGTCTTATAAACACAAACCTAGGGTATGTTTAATGCTTATTTAAACAGAAAAAAAGTTAATCTTTAGATTATTGATAAAACAAAACATGGCAATTTTTTCAGGGAGAGCAAAATTGGTCACATTTAAATTTTAGTAATATGGTTATTTCAAAGTGATAATCTGTAGCAAGATCTCTCCTGGATATTGCCATAGGAGCTCTTGTAAGAAGATAAATGAAATACCCATGATCATGCTGCCATGACTTATTCTAAACACTGACAGGCCTTCTCTAGGTCTGGGTGCACTTCATAAGCAGCTGTTGAGCCCAGAAATGGCCCATATTTCCATGCAGGCATCTAAGGGTGCTATGCTGTAGCTTTCAGAAGGCCAGGAATCTCACTGGATGTGCCTTGTGTAACTCTTTGAAGTCCTGGAATCCCGGCCTTTTTCCTCTTTTTTTCTGCAGGGTGTTGGCACATTAGTAATTTGCATTGCCACCTCGACAACTCTATCAAATATAAAATCCACTGCATCAAGTTTCATTTTCATCCTTGCTTCCAAAAGTGAGTTCTAAAAAATCACTAGTTAATATGCCCATCAAAATATCATTTAAAAGCTCCAATTCTCTGGTCCTTTGTCTTATCTACAGAGTTAACTGCTTGGGAATTTTAATGGCTATTTCAGTGCACAGCTAGCTTTCCTATAGTGCAGGTGTGGTTCTATACGAAAATCAGTGTTCTGTCAGTTAAATTCTGGTAAATAAAACCATATGAAATAAAACGTAAGAGGAACAAATGATCAATCACTAATTTTCTCTGAGGTACCAGCCTTCAGTCTTTCTTTCCCCCCCCCCAAATGTGGGCTTATTTGAAGGCACATGTTATTTTGGGGATCACCTCAACCATTAGTGGTAACTATATGCCCTTATGGCCTAATTTATACTTCTTTCATGATCATATAGCCTTTTTTCCAACTTAGCTCTCAGTATTTATTTATATATTAATTCTAAGTCTTTATTAAAATACAAATATTTGTCTTTTATAAAATTTAAATATTAAAATATAGCATTCTGAAATTTCCTCAGCCAACATTTCTCAAATTTTAGTTCAAAAGAAATAGAAGATGGGTTTTCTTCTTTTAATATGGGTTCCTACATGTTATGTAGGAAGCCAGAGCATACCCCGATGAAAGAATGGAAGAAGTTTTTTTTTTTTTTTAAGTAACAAATTGGTAGGGGCTAAAGAATAGTTTGTAAAAATGAACAATGTTCAAGGGGAATTAACTGGAAAAATGAACAAAGCCAGGCAAGTTTGGGTTTTGATAAAAACAAATTCAGATTAAAGAAAAGTTGTGAGGGAAGATGTTAGACAAAGGGATGGTTGACCTTTGTGCAAGGTAAGGAAAACAGATGTCATTTCAAATAATTGAAGAACCATTAAAACAATTGGGTCATTTCTTCTTACACTGTAAGATTTAAAATGAAAAGAAAAATGTATTTAATGGTCAATCTATTATATCTACTCATCATTTTCTTCTAATTTATTGGAAATCTCAGCTCTATTTTCTATATAGAATAGCCCTAAGATTTTTCTATATTGGCCATATTTTAAACCCCATTTCTCCCCCAAAATTTACTTACTAAAACATTTTTATCTGATTTGTTTATATAATTTTGGCTTTGTTTTCTGATATGACATTAAATAATTGTAGACAAGACAAAGTTTGCATACTAACTAAATGACTCCCTATCTACCATCTGTTATTTTTTTTCCTACTAAGTGGAGCAAACTTCCTTCCAAAAAAGTTCACTGCAGTTACATACTGCTGTTCATGGCGCATATACAGATAAAATTCCATAAATTCAAGTTAGCGCTGACATTTCATTAGTGCTGTCAAGTCAATGCTTGGGAATGGAGACCAACATTTCACTGTGGCTCTGAACTGGGGACATATTTTCTCTGCTTATTGAGGATGGTGAGAAATGGCTGGATTAAAGCAGAGAAATATTTCAATTGCAGAGCAAAGGTGACTTCCTGTTTTGTTTCTTTCTCCTCTCAATGAAGTCTCTGTTTTCTGACATTCTGCAATCCTTTTGCTCAGTGATTTCCTAGTGAAAGGGCATAGTGCTAGGGCCTCTGTGGGTCATGCCATTTACCATGTGCACGGAAAGGGAAGGGCGGAGGGGCTCATTAGCCGAGAAAGCAGACCCGGAGGGGATCTGTTTTCCATTTTCTCCTCCAGATCGTACTCATCTGGATGGAAAGTGTTTTACTGATATTACCATCGTCGTTATACCTGTGTGGTGTCATTTTCTACACATTTCTTTCGAGCGTTACGCAAAATTGTCCAGGAGAAGGGTTAGCTCATACATGCCATTTTATTTCAGTTAGCAAAATCAGACAAATAAAAGTCCAAGGGCTTTAAAGACGTTAGTTCCCACCTTGAAGCGTAAAAAGCAAGGCACAAAAATTCTAATTTCACAGGGCAAAGAAAAATAGAAGAAAATCAACCTGTTCCTTGCTTCTGATGGCCTATTTACAGTGGCGCGTAGCATTTCTTCTCTTTATGAAGGACCGCTCCCTGTGGCTCCCTAGTTATTAAAAATGCAGCCCTCTCTGTTTTCTGGGACTTGGACTTTTAAAGTGCCGTTGCCACGCCTTTCTCCCGCGGGTCTTTCTGCACAGCCGGTGATCACAAAGCTGGAGTTTGCTTAAATGAAATACCTCCAGGGAGAGAGGGGTTCTGGTGGGTTCCGGAGTGGAGAACTGGGGAGACTGACTACTCAAGGGGGAGTGAAGGAGGCTCTTCAGTGAAGGGTGGGGGCTCATTTGGGGGCCGAAGATAGGCTCCGCAGAGAGGAGCTGGGGCAGAGGCTGGGGCTGCTCGAGTCGCAGCCGCCTCGGGACCTCGCACCCTGGCCGCTCCGCTGCCCACCGCCTCCACCGCAGACCTCTCTCCCGAGCGCGCGTCCTTGCGGGAAGAGCTGCAGGCGTGGGAAGGCAGGGACAGCCCCGGGGGCGGAGCTCCCTCTGGGTCCCGGACCTGGGAAAGGCAAGAGCCGAGAGGGGTTTGAGACACAGACCTCCCGGTGAGGCTCCTCCCGCTGGTCCCTCCGAACAGAGACGGTCGCAGCAGCAGCTGCGGCCACCGCTCACACTGAGAATTTCTTCTTCCTCAGCCTAGAAGACTCGCAAACTCTTGCTGCCCACCCCCCCCTTTTCCTGCTAGGCGCTTCCCCGGCTCTGGTTTGTCTCCCCGTCTTCCATCCTACTTCTCCTCAATGCGGAGAATTTAATGCTTCTTTTAGAACTTTTTTGGATCCAGGCGACGCGACACCCAGAGAGCTCCAAATACCTTAGCTGAATACTACTTTTGTTTTGATTTTTCCCTCTCTTCCTTCTGTGTTCCTCTCCTCTGATTGATGTGAGAGGTCTGATGCCAGAGGGAGAGGAATAAATAGATGCTGCAGTCCCCGGAGGCTTAAACGTTGGGAAAGAGCGCTAAGGGGCGGGCGGGCGGCGGCCGGACCTCAGCGAAGCTCGTGGGACCCCATTGGGGGAATTTGATCCAAGGAAGCCGTGAGATTGCTGGGGGAGGAGAAGCTCCCAGATCTGTGTGTCCGCTTCCCTGGGGGAGGAGGAGACAGCGCAGCGGGCCTCTCGGCGTGCACTGCGCTGCTGCACTCTGCCCCAGCCGGCCGGGATCATGGTCTGCGGCGGCCAGGGACGGATGGGGCTGCTGCGCGCCGGGCTGCTCGCCCTCACTGGGCTCTGTCTGCTCCGGGTGCCTGTAGCCGGCGCTGCAGCCTGCGAGCCGGTGCGCATCCCGCTGTGCAAGTCCCTGCCCTGGAACATGACCAAGATGCCCAACCACCTGCACCACAGCACCCAGGCTAACGCCATCCTGGCTATCGAGCAGTTCGAAGGTCTGTTGGGCACCCACTGCAGCCCCGATCTGCTCTTCTTCCTCTGTGCCATGTACGCGCCCATCTGCACCATTGACTTCCAGCATGAGCCCATCAAACCCTGCAAGTCTGTGTGCGAGCGGGCCCGGCAGGGCTGCGAGCCCATTCTCATCAAGTACCGCCACTCCTGGCCGGAGAGTCTGGCCTGCGAGGAGCTGCCGGTGTACGACCGCGGCGTGTGCATCTCTCCCGAGGCCATCGTCACTGCGGACGGAGCCGGTGAGTCCCGCCACCGCCCGCCTCCCCGTGCCGCCCAGCCTCCTGACTTCTTGGAGTCCTGTAACTCACCTTTACTCTCTAATTCTACCTTTTCTCTTTGGCTCACAAGAGATCATCTTCATCTTCATCTATTGAGCACCATTCTTTTTTTTTTAAATCTCGCTTCACCACAGTTCCACACGGATGCATTGCTGGCTCTGTTCCAGTGGGGGATCTGTCTGCCTAAAGCGCTGACCGCACCATTCCCATCCTACTTCTATTCCATACTAATCCTTCATCACCAACCTTTTACATGTGGAAGGAGCCACATTTTGTATAGTGGTGCCTGTTGTTTTTTTTTTTTAATTTAAATTCATTTATAACCATTTGAGTTTTCTTGCCTGATTCTTCTGCAATCTCAGTCATCAGGTTTCTGTATCTTTAGCGTTTTAGCTGTTTGGTAAGTTTGTAAGGAGAAAACAGAAAACTGAAGCTCCATTTTTCTAATCATTAAAAATGCCAAGATAATTTCAGTAACCTTATTCCAACCCACAGATGTTAGTGGTATGTGTTTGCTCAAAATCCAATTTGAGCAATTACCTTCACCTTAAATTCCCCCCATCCTTCAATGAGATAAATTGTTCTTCCATTCTGGAATGAAACAGCTGTGAAACATTGCTATTCACTGCTAATTAGCTCTGTGGCTTGCTCCAGCCATAGAACTGGCAGACTGAAATTACTGGGCTCTTTTACATGCCGACAAATAGCATAGAGATAGGACACCTTAAATGTAACTCCTTTTATCATTATACACTCGTATTATTTTAAATCTCACTCCCTGTCTCACTCTTAAAGTTAAATAACTCATTAATGCTTTATTTCATTCCCTTTTTCTGTGGGTGACTCAACTACACATTCATTTCAATCTTTCCCTACCTAAAACTTAATTGTAGTTCTCCATCTAATGGAAGCAACCACAAGTTGTTTTCTCACTAGTGTTTGGTCTAATTACGACATTCATAAGACCCCAAACCTAGTTCTAAATCTAGTTTGCTTTGTCCATCTAATACTAATTCGGTGTCATTCCTGGCTACTAACCCAAACCTTAAATTTCACCCTCATACACTTTGAAAATAAGGCAATTTCAACATTTTCTGAACTAGCGATCCTCTTTCATACTTTTCCCAGACCAACTCTTCATAGACAACTTGACTTGGTTGCCTCCATCTGTTTATTTCTTGGGCATCAGCTTTTCTTCCTCAGCCTAGTCTCATGGCCCCAGTCTGTCTCTAGTACCAATTCTCAGTTATCAGGGAGCTGATTTGGAAAGATTACTTTCTGTGCACTTTGACTCATTTAACATAAAGTGAGAGGGGAGGGGAAAAGTAGTTGCACAAATAACTGAAAAACCAAAACTAAACAGAAGGGTTTCAAGAACTTTTTGGTGGTCACCTCAGTACCACCTTTTGAATATACCTATTTTCATCAAGAATCAAGAGCTGGTTGTATAAAATAATCAGTAAGAAATGTATTCCCTATTACTTCTTGAGGTAAAAGAGCCTCTTGAGCCTTCGTATTCACTAAAGTCCCAGATTCAGCAGGCTGAGGAAGAGCTCAGTGCAGTGGCTGCCCTGATTTGCCAGGCACTTAGAATCAGTGAATGCTGGCACTCCTTTCAGGCCAAGGGCTGGGAGTGAGGTGACAGTGGTTCCCACTGAAATGCATTCCTCCCCTTAACGGACAAAACTTGCTCTTAAGTCTCTCTTAGAGATGGACCTCGAATGAGTGAGCTTTGGCAAGGTGAATGGTTCTTAAAAAACCATAGTCAATATGGACAGGAAGCTGTATAATTAAGGGTCCCTGAGTCACCAATCACTGTGGCCCAAACATGGAACAACCGCCCCATTGAAACACTCAGATAGGACATGCATGGAAACAATTTGCCAGTTCATGGGACCTCATTTCTGAGCTTCTTTAAAATGCCATTATATTTGCTTTGTTGAAAGCATCCTTGCTAGAAAAAGAAGTAGTGGTAGGTGGCAATTAGAAAGAATACCTTAGTGATGGTCTCCCTGTCTCCTACCCTAGCCTTTAGTATGAACCGGAGACTGTAGTGGCAGGAGGGAACTGAAGGGGAGGTGGAGATGGGGAAGGGAGGGGTGGATTCTAGCCTAAAGGGTCCCCTGGCTTCCCAGGCCAGCTTGTTGAAAATTACATTCCCTATGCTGGGTCAAACTGTCAGACACCTGGAATTACTTAGTAACTACTGCATGTGGCCAATTTAATTTACGATGCAATATACTTCTTGGTTCGGTGGGATATGATAGTTCATGAAGCAGGATTTCTACCCCCTCCATTCAGGTATGACTAAAATCTATCCAGCCAGATATAAACACAAAGACTCCTTGAATAAAATGGGACATCCTTTCACATTCCTTGAACAACAAAAGGGTTTTTAAATCCTACCATTTAGAGGGATCTGTTCTCATAGTATGTTATGATTCCACAAACCAGTTTATGAGATTTTACAAAAAAAGGTCTTACTGAAATGGAGTAATGCTTCAAACCACTTTTGCTTTCAGAACATGAAGGGTAAACATACCTTTCTAAAGAACAGGTTACATCCTGACCATTACTAATAAATTCATATTGCACATTTGTACTCTACTGAGTATGGCTACATGTACAGCTGCTTTATTTGAAAACCCAGTTCAATTTAGGTATTCAGCCAGTTAATTATGACGATTAGTCAAATCTTTACTATTGCTTGTGAGTAAAGAGGATGGGCTTGTAGTCAGGCAGATCAGGTGTTGAATCTCAACTTTGCTCCATATCAACTGTTGCTGCTGGAAAATTATGTAAAGTCTTAGATTCGAAGTTTAATCTGTAAAATGGGGACAAAACTGCCTGCATCCCAAAGGCATGGTGAAGATGAAATTAAGTTGAATATCAAGTATTAAGTTTAGTATCTGGTACATAGTAAGCTGTGAACAAATGGCTGTTGCTGTTTTACTATTATTATCACTTTCATATTAAATTGACTACTGTTTTCCTTTCTTTTTTTCTTTTTTGAAATGATGTTAGTAGATGCAGATATAGCCTATAATTTTTATCAGTTCATCTCTGGAAAAAGAGATTTACCCTGCAACCTACCTGGAGAAGCAGATCTTATTTCTTCTGAATATATAAAATTAATATTGCATTTTACACAAATTGACCTGGAGCTCAGTCTCAAAGAGCAAATCTCTTTGGGAGTGACAGAAAACAAAAAGGAGTCTCATGGATGTGAGTAAATTACAAATAGTGAATCTCAGAAACCCAGAAATCAAGCATTTAAGAATATTTAAGGAATGATCATTCACAGTTATTTCTACACCTACGGTTTGCTGTGCCAAGGGCTTCATAATCACTTCTCAGTCATGGCTGGTCTCCGTGGTAGAGCTCACTTGTCTCCCCAGCTCTAGCTCAACACATTTCTGCAGACTTTCCCTCTCCTGCCAGAGCTGTGCCAATTTTCACATGCAGGAACTGTTGTTTAATCATTTCTCCACTCTCAGAGGAACAGGCAGGCTTTTCTTTAGCCCTGGTCTGTAAATATTTGAGGGGCCAAATACCAAGAAGGAAGAAGACTTATTTAGTGTGATAGAAGGAAAATGGAATGGAAAGGAGGAATGGAAATTTTAGATTAGGACTAGAGAAAAAACATGATTCTATGCTTCCTTCACCGTGTAAAGTATTGAAAGGCGCTCTGGATGGGCTATGGAAAAGGATGTGAGTGTTACGGTATTTAATTTTCTTTAGACCTAACCCAATTATCAGTGGTAATAGAATCTTATGTAGTTCCTAAATCTTATTTTAATAATTCACTTATTTCTTGTTCCCACCAAATCTTTAAATAGGTGCTGCTATAAATTGCAAAATTGATGAGGTTATGTTTGGCCTTTTCTTTCTACCTAGTGTCTAGAGAAGGGAGACAAAGAGCTACCATGTAGACATGCAATTTTGAATAATTAAGAATTGGCTGTATTTCTTCAATTTAGCATGTTGCATGTTCATTAATGTTGCATGCTGATCAAATCACTTGACTTTGACATTGGTTGGAGATTGTGAAGAACAGTAAATATTCACATGAGGTGACTTATAAAAGGTAGAGCACAATATAAATGTTTAACAATGCCACTGGGGAGATGACATGTCATCCTCAGGGCAGGGATCATTAGCAGCAACAGAATAAACTCTCTTACCACTCTTAACATGTTCTAGGTGCTATCCTAAGTGCATTATATAAATTTACTTAATTCTCATAGCAATGCACGAAAGGTGCTGTTATTCCCATTGTCCTGAAAAGAAAGCCAAAGCATATAGAGAAGCTAAGTGACTTGTGTGCATTAATATAGCCGGTAAGGAAAAGAGGATTCAAAGTAAAGCCTACTCTATTCTACACTTCCTATGTTATTAAGAAATGTGATTCTTTGATCAGACATGCCCTCTCACACCTATAATCCAGTGCTTCGGGAGTCCAAGGTGGGAGGATTACTTGAGGATAGGAGTTTGAGGGTCCAGGGAACTACAGTTGGGTCACTGCACTCCAGCCTGGTGACAGTGAGACCCTGTCTCTAAATTTTTTTTTTAATTTCTTTTTTTTTTTAATTTTATTTATTTATTTATTTATTGCAGTTTTTGGCCCAGGTTGGGTTTGAACCCACCACCTCTGGTATATGGGGCCAGCACCCTACTCCTTGAGCCACAGGCACTGCCCCCTGTCTCTAAAATTAAAAGAACTTTTTAAAAAAGTAATGTGATTTCTAGCTGCCTACAGAATCTCTTGTCTTTTGCTCATCAGATTATAGTTAAAAGAACAAAGCTTTTTCATTGTATTTTGAAAGCCCATTTATATATGGCTTAAGAGAATAAAAGGCGGCCCTAGACAGTGGATTCTAAGAGAAAAGAGATTACTACTTCACTGCCCTTTGAGATAGCAGAGATTACACATTCCAGATTCTCATATCTTTTTTTTTTTTGTGGAGACAGAGTCTCACTCTATCGCCCTCAGTAGAGTACTGTGCACCTGTGGCTCAAAGGAGTAGGGCACTAGCCCCATATGCCAGACGTGGTGGGTTCAAACCCAGCCCCGGCCAAAAACTGCAAAACAAATAAACAAACAAACAAACAAACAAAAAACCAGAGTCTCATATCTTAACTCAGAGCCCTTCAGCCCCAGCATGAACTTATTTCTGCACCCTCATTTTTTTTAAAAGTATTTTCTATATTGTTCAAAGGCGCCATCATACCCAGGCCTGAGAGTCATTCAAGTGATAACAAGTGCTATTGGATCTACCCCAAATCAAACTCCTTTCTCTGTCTCCCTAATGCCACTTTTTTAGTTTGGACCTCACTATTTTGCATGTAGATTATGCCAGAGGATGATAATTGGCCTCCTTCCTTCAGGTATTCTCTCTCTCTATTCCAATAGGACAGTTTTTCTGAAATGCAGATCTCATGCTTAAATCCTTCTGGCCCTCATGTACTTGCCTCTGCCCCTCATGATTCCCCCCTCCCTTTCTCCCTGTTCACACCACTCTATCTGTCTATGCAGAGGCTTGGAGGCCTCTCACCCTGTTGTATTTTGCAATGTTATTCTCTGCCTGGAAAACCCTCCCTGCCTTTCCAAGCTCCTTTAGGTCTTTTCTCCTGGAAACCTCTGTGACCTCTGCTAGAAACCTTTAGGGCATAAAACCTACTAATATTTATTATCTTAATTTAGGATAATCCTGTTGGTAGAATTCCTAAGTTTAACTTTGTGAAAACAATGTTTTAGGATTAATTATAATCAGAAAATTTTGGTTTTGTCTCTTAGAATTCTAACAGTTCATTTCTAAGCATTTTTAAAGGTATAGAAACATTTTCCAGTGGATAAGAATGAAAGAAGGAAAACACTCTCTTGACTTGATGTTTCAAAGGGGTTTTCTTTTTCATTTTTATTTCAATCTTTGGACACTAAAGTTTTTAAATGTGGACCAATATAATTTCTTAATTTACAGGGAGGTGATTTTTATATACACCATATGCATTTTATCATATTATTATTCAGGAACATGAAGGCATTGGCCCATGACTCGAATAGTTGAATACATTTATCATAAAGAAAGCATTTGAATAGACTAAGAGTAATTAAATGAATAGTATACGCCCAAGTTGAACCAAACATTTTAGAATTAGTGTTTGTTGCCTAATTATTTATTTGTTGACTGCTATCTTTTCTTGGATATAGCTGTTGAAATGCCAGATGATGATTACCAAGCCTGGGAAAATAGTTCATTAATTGTAATTGTGTTGTTGTCCCAAAACAATATTAAACCCTTTTTGTTTCTTCCTGGTATGACTTATAAACAAAATGGACAAAAGAAGAATGCTATTTTCTGTTAGAATAAATAGAGACATAAAATTCATTTAGCATAAAGTGTTAGTACAGATATTAAACTTGTATACAAATACTGAGCTGGAGCATTGATAAGAATGTATCACTGGGCACAACATCCCTCAGCATGGCGTTCTGCTGAGGCACTCACTGTAATTCATTAGAGGCTGCTTTCTTAATTAGAACACAGAAGACCTTTATCATCACTGTTTTCTGGGACTATGGCCTCATGAAAAGAATCAATGGCAATTTCTAATTATTGCCACATCTATTAGTTGCACTGGGTTGAATAGTCCCTGCACAGTAGATTTCCTTTCCTCTGAAGAGCTATTTAGTCTCCAGTGAACAAAGGCACGAAATGCTTTCTGAATGTAGGCAGTCAGGATTGAAGCATACACTAGTGAGATACATGATACGTGTTTTGGATTCTTTTTATCATCAACCCATAAATGTTGGATGAATGCCTAACATTTGCATAGTGTTTATTGTGATAGGATGCTCATCATTTACAAATCTTGTGAAATTCAAAGAAATTATTAAAACTTGCAGTTTTATACACAGTTGATGAGGAGTCAAAAGAGTATCACCTTTCAGCCACATGGAAAAATAGATCTTATCCTATTCAACCCACAAATGATGGGTGCCAACTTCATGACTCTAATAAGAAGCTACTTCCTTGAGATACCTGGGTCTTACCCAAATCAAATTTATGACTGAATTAGGTTTTTTAGAGGGGAATTCTTGAAATAGTTACAAGTATATTATGGTTTTTTTGTTTTATCTCCTTTTAGATTTTCCTATGGATTCTAGTAATGGAAACTGTAGAGGGGCAAGCAGTGGTGAGTATATCATTATCTTCCTGGTTTTCATTTGTGATCAGATTAATTTTTGATGTAATCTAGACAGTAAAGTCTGATTTGGAGAAATTTATGCTTTACATTTTATTTATTTATTTATTTTTAGGGTACACAAATTTATTTAAAAATTGTTTTTCTTTCTTCAATAATAAATTAACCTTAGCTTACATAACCTTTTTACTTTATGAACTTTGTAGTTTTTAAACTTTTTTACTCTTTTATAATAGCACTTAGCTTAAAACACACATTTTACAGCTATACAAAAATATTTTCCCTACATCCTTATTCTATAGACTTTTTTCTATTTTTATAATTTTTTTATTAAATCATAGTTGTGTACATTAGTGCAATCAAGGGGTACAATGTTTCATATACAATCTGAAATGTTTTCATCAAACTGTTTAACATAGCCTTCATGGCATTTTCTTAGTTATTGTATGAAGACATTTGTATTCTGCATTTAGTAAGTTTCGCCTGTACCCTTCTAAGATGAACTGTAGGTGTGGCCCTACCAATTACCCTCCCTTCACCACAATCTCCCTTCCCCTCCCTTGCCCTTTTCCCCATATTCTTGTACTATAGTTGGGTTGTAGCCTTCATATGCAACCTATAAATTAGCTTCATAATAGGGCTGAGTACATTGGATACTTTTTCTTCCATTCTTGAGATATTTTGCTAAGAAGAATATGTTCTAGCTCCATATGCTCTACATTTTAAAAGTAAACGTAAACAATTATTTCCTTATTTATGTTAATGTAAACTTTAGTATTGTAAAATAGA
>CAUYON010103688.1:0-21769 GCA_963573935.1 Arctocebus calabarensis
TGCACCTATCTTCCTTAGAGAAGTTTCTCTTCAAGTTCTTTGCCCACCCTGAGATGGGATCACTTGTTCTATTCTTGCTAATATGTTTGAGTTCTCTGTGGATTCTGGTTATTAAACTTTTGTCGGAGGAATAACCTGCAAATATTTTCTCCCATACTGAAGGCTGTCTGCTTGCTATACTTACTATGTTTCTGGCTATACAGAAGCTTTTTAGTTGGATCAGGTCCCAGTAGTGTATTTTTGATACTGCTTCAATTGCCTGAGGAATCCTCCTCATAAAGTATTCACCCAAGCCGATTCCTTCAAGAGTTTTCCCTGCACTTTCTGCTAATATTTTGATAGTTTCATGTCTTAAGTTTAAATCTTTAATCTAGCAAGAGTATATCTTAGTTAATGCTGAAAGGTGTGGGTACAGTTTCAGTCTTCTACAGGTCTCCAGCCAGTTCACCCAGCACCATTTGTTAAATAGGGAATCTTTTCCCCACTGAATGTTTTTAATGGTTTGTCAAAGGTCAAGTAATGGTAAGTAGCTAGATTCATCTCTTGGTTCTCTATTCTGTTCCAAACATCTACCTCTCTGTTTTTGTGCCAGTACCATGCTGTTTTGATCACTATTGATTTATAGTAGAGTCTCAGGTCTGGTAGTGTGATTCCTCCTGCTTTGTTTTTATTTCTGAGTAAAGTCTTGGCTATTCGAGTTTTTTTCTGATTCCATATAAAACTAAGATCTTTAAAATATGACAATGGAGCTTTGATAGGGATTGCATTAAAATTATATATTGCTTTGGGTAGTATAACATTTTAATAATGTTGATTCTTTCCAGCCATGAGTATGGTATGTTTTTCCATATGTTAACATTTCCAGCTATTTCTTTTCTTAAAGTTTCATAGTTCTCTTTATAGAGATCTTTCACATCCTTTGTTAGGATAATATTTCATCTTCTCTGGCACTACTGTGAAAGGAATTGAGTCCTTGACTGTTTTGTTGGCTTGACTATTGTTGGTATAAATAAAGACTACAGATTTATGGGTGTTGATTTTGTAGCCTGAGACACTGCTGTATTCCTTGATCACTTCTAAAAGTTTTGTAGTAGAATCCCTGGTGTTTTCCAGATATACCATCATATCATCTGCAAAGAGTGAGAGTTTGATCTCTTCGGACCCTATGTGGATAAGCTTGATTGCCTTTTCTTCCCTGATTACAATGGCTAAAACTTCCATTATGATGTTGAAGAGCAGAGACAACAGGCAACCTTGCCTGGTTCCTGATGTAAGTGGAAATGGTTTCAATTTAACTCCATTCTACATGATATTAGCTGTGGTTTTTCTGTAGATGGCTCTATCAGTTTGAGAAATGTCCCTTCTATACCAATTTTTTTAAGTGTTCTGATCATGAAGGGATGCTGGATATTATCAAAAGCTTTCTCTGCATCAATTGAGAGAGTCATATGGTCTTTATTTTTTAATTTGTTTATGTGTTGGATTACATTTATAGATTTACATATATTGAACTAGCCTTGAGACCCTGGGATAAAGCCCACTTGGTCATGGTGTATAATTTGTTTGATGTGTTGTTGGATTCTGTTGGTTAGTATCTTGTTAAGTATTTTGGCATCAATATTCATTAGTGATATTGGTCTATAGTTTTCTTTTCTTATTGAGTCTCTCCCTGGTTTAGGGAGCAAGGTGAGGTTTGCTTCATAGAATGTGTTGGGTAGTATTCCTTCTTTTTCTATATTTTGGAAGAAGTTTAGTAATATAGGTAGTAGTTCTTCTTTAAAGGTTTGGTAGAATTCTGACGTGAAGCCATCTGGTCCCGGGCTTTTCTTTTTAGAGATTTTTTATAGTTGATGCTATTTCAGAACTTGATATAGGCCTGTTCAACATTTCCACTATGTTCTGGCTAAGTCTTGTAGGTGGTGTGCTTCCAAATATTGGTCAATTTCCTTTAGATTTTCATATCTCTGAGAGTAAAGTTTCTTATAATACTCATTAAGGATGTTTTGAATTTCTGAGGGGTCTGTTATTATTTCGCCTTTACCATTTCTTACGAATGAAATTAGAGATTTCACTCTTTTCTTCCTGATTAAGTTAGCCAAAGGTTTATCTCTTTTATTGACCTTTTCAAAGAACCGACTTTTTGATCTATTGATCTGTTGTATCATTCTTTTGTTTTTAATTTCATTTAATTCGGCCTTAATTTTGGTTATTTCTTTTCTTCTGTTCAGTTTGGGTTTAGAATGTTCTTCCCTCTCCAGTTGTTTAAGATGTCCCATTAAGTTGTTAACTTCCTCTCTTTCCATTCTCTTGAGGAAGGCTTGCAGTGCTATAAATTTCCCTCTTAGGACTGCCTTTGCCGTATCCCAGAGCTTCTGATAATTCATGTCTTCATTGTCATTTTGTTCCCAAAATTTGGTGATTTTCTTCTTAATCTTGTCAATGACCCATCTATCCTTCAGCATAAGGTTATTTACCTTCCATGTTTTTGTTTGAGTACGCAGATTCCTGTTGTTATTAAGTTCAACTTTTATTCCATGATGGTCAGAGAAGATGCAAGGAATAATTTCTATTCTTTTAAATTTGTTGAGTTTAGACTTGTGACCTAAGATGTGATCAATTTTGGAGTATGTCCCTTGGGCTGATGAGAAGAACGTGTATTCAATTTTATTAGGATGAAATGTTCTGTAGATGTCTGTTAAATCCAGTTGTTGAATGGTTACGTTTAAATCTAAAATTTCTTTACTTAGCTTCTTTTTGGAGCATCTATCCAACACTGCTAAAGGAGTATTAAAATCTCTAACTATTATGGATCTCGAGGAAATCAAGTTTTTCATGTCTATTAGAGTTTTTCTTATAAATTGAGGTGCATGAATATTAATAATTGAAATCTCATCATATTGAGTAGTACCTTTAACAAGTATGAAGTGTTCATCTTTATCCTTCTTTACTTTGATTGGTTTAAAGCCTATCGTGTTTGCAAATAAGATTGCAACACCTGCTTTTTTTCTGTTTTCCTTTTACCTGGAATATAGATGACCATTCCTTCACCTTGAATCTAAATTTATTTTTAAGGTAGGATGAGATTCTTGAATTCAACAGATATCTGAGTTTTTGTATCCAGTCAGTCAACCTATGCCTCTTTAGAGGACAATTTAAACCATTCACATTAATTGAATATAATGATAAATCTTTAGAAAGTCCAGTGGACATTTTTAATCCTTTCATCACTGTGGCAGTTGAAATTTAATAAAACGTTTCTGGGTGAGTTTACGTTTGTGGTGGAGGATTACGCTGGTCATTATGGAGGATAGGTCTGAGAATATCCTGGAGAGCTGGTTTAGTTATCACAAATTTCTTCAACATGTGGATGTCATTAAAGTGTTTAATTTCTTCATCATAAATAAAACTCAGTTTAGCTGGGTACAGGATTCTGGGTTGAAAGTTCTTTTGTTTTAGGAGATTAAAAGTCAATGACCATTCTCTTCTAGCTTGAAAGGTTTGATCAGAGAGATTTGCAGTTATCCTAACATTCTTCCCCTTGTAGGTAATGGATTTCTTACATCTGGCTACTTTCAGAATTTTCTCCTTCATATTAACTTCAGTGAAGTTAATTATGATTTTCCTGGGGGGATGTCTTATTTGGGTTGAGTTGTGCTGGGGTTCTGAAACTGTCTGCTATCTGAATTTTTTTTCTTTTTCTTTTTCTTCTTTTTTTTTTTTTTGAGACAGAGCCTCAAGCTGGATAAAGTACCATGGCTTCACAGCTCACAGCAATCTCTAATTCCTGGGCTCAAGTGAGTCTCTTGCCTCCGCCTCCCAAATAGCTGAGACTACAGGTGGCCATTTTTTGGTTGCAGCCGTCATTGTTGTTTGGCGGGCCCAAGCTGGATTCAAATCTGTCAGCTCAGGTGTACATGGCTGGCACCTTAACCCACTGAGCCACAGGCCCCAAGCCTGCTATCTGAATTTCAGAATCTCTTGGCATGTCTGGAAAGTTCTCTTTCATAATCTCATAAAGAAGCGACTCTGTGCCTTCTGACACTACTTCATCATTTTCAGGTATCCCTATAAGGCAAATATTGGTTTTCTTTGAGTTATCCCAGAGCTGGCTGAGAGAATGATCTGTTGCCGTCCATTTCTCTTCCTCTTTGGACGTTTGGGAGCATTTGAAAGCTTTGTCTTCCATGTCAAAAATCCTTTCTTCTGCTTGCTCCATTCTGTTACTGAGGGATTCTACTTTATTTCTCAGATCTTTGAAAGCTGCAACTTCTTGTCTCAATGTATCAAAATCTTTGGTCATTTTGTCTTTGAATTTGTTGAACTCGTGAGACATCTTTTGGGTCATTTTTTTGATTACTCCTTGAAATTCTAGTTCCATCTTTCCCCCATTCTGCTGATCTTATTTGCTTTCCAGACTCTGAGTTTGATTTCTGACATCTCAGCCATTTGCTTATGCAGGGGATCTTGTGGTTAATCTACCTTGTTGTTCCTTGGGGGAGTTGATCTACTCTGATTATTCATATTGCCAGAGTTTTTCTGTTGTTTCTGCCTCATGATTATTTTTCACTGTTGCCTATGACAGTCTTCACGGTTGGGTAGGTGTCTCTCCCAGATCAGACCCCAGCAGGATCACTCTGTTGTTGCTGGATGTTTGTAGGGAGTGACCCTGTGTAGCTCCTCTGGGACTGCCCCAGCCAGAGAGTTGTGGCTGTGGGGGCAGCTCCACAGTGTGGCACACCTGGATCAAGCAGCAGGTGTTGGATGGTGCACCAGGTGGCCTTTACAAAGAGAGCCCATGCCTCTAGCAGTCTCTGGCTGGGAGGAGGGCTTCAGAGAGAGGGCACAGGTTGTGCACCTCCTGAGATAGACAGGTGGGGATGGTGCAGAGGCAGCGAGGGTAGGGGAGGATGCGGGTTGTTAGGCTCCTGGAGTTCCTGGCCCGGTCAGGCAGGTGGAGGCCTGGCATGTTCCCTGCGAGTCCCTGGCTGCTGCTGGTGGTAGGCCAAGGCGAGCACCAATCAAGGGTACACAGGAGTCCTGGCAGAGTTCCTGGCTGCTGCTGGCAGTGGGCCAAGGCCAGCGCCAACCGTGCCCTCCCAGGAGTCCCACCGGAGTTCCTGGGTGCTGCTGGGGGTAGGCTAAGGCCTGGCAGAGTCCCTGGCCTCTGCTGGTGACAGGCCAAGGCACGCGCCAATCAGGGCCATGCGGGAGACCCAGCAGAGTTCCTGGCTGCTGCTGGCTGCGGGCCAAGGCCAGCACCAATCAGGGCACATGGGAGTCCTGGTAGAGTTCCTGGCCAAGGTGAGTGCCAATCGGGGCCACTCAGGAGTCCCGTTGGAGATCCTGGCGGCTGTTGGTGGTGGGCCAAGCCCTGGGGGCGCCCATGGGGCCACCCGGGAGTCTCCCCATGTTCCTAGCTGCTCTGGGCAGTGGGCTGAGGCCCACAGGGCACAGATCAGAGCCACATGGGGTCCCTGCAGAGTCCCTGGCCTGTAGGTTTTGGGCTCAGTGGTTGGGCAGAGTAGAGCCCCATGGTTCCAGGTGGAGTTCCTGGCCTGGTGAGGGCTCATTGGGGCCCTGGAGTCTCTTACCTGGTGGGCTGCCTGGTCTGGCAGACAGGGAGGGTGGGCACTGCTCAAGTCCTCTTCCCTCAGTTGCAGCAGAGGTCAGGCTTCTGGCACATCAGGTAAGGGGGGAAGGGTGTCCTGGAAGTTCAGGATGGTGGAAAACTGTAGTTCAGTATTTTTGCCTGAAGCTTGGTTTTTTGGAGTCACAGCTTGCGTCAGCAGAGGTTATCAATTCTCTCTCTCAGCTGGGCTCCCAGTCTTCAGCTCAATTGGGCAGTTTCTGGGGGTTATCTTTCCTTTTGGACAGGACCTTCTGTTGGAAGCTGCTTCCAGTCGGCCATCTTGCCCCTTTAGCTGAAGAAGCTTCCCACTGGAATGGGAAAATCTCCTTCTCCTCAAGTTGTCTCTGAGCTGAGCAGAAGCAAAGGCTTTGGTGGGAGCAGAAGGCTTTCAAGCAGGCCTAATCTTAGTAGGGATGTGGCGTAATCACCTTAAGGTCTGGAAGTTTGTCCCCAACAGAGTCCAGATTCTTGGACATTTTCTGGAGGGTTGTGGATGGAGTGCGGACTGTTGCTGATCCGTGCTAATCTTCCGGCTCCGGAGTGGTGAGAGGAAAGTGAGCCGAGAACCGGCCGAGCTGGAGAGCCAGTTCCCTGAGGTATGAAGCAGCAGCCGCAGCTGCAGGAAACAATGGCAGTGGGGCTCACACCCCTGGGGATGTTTTGAGGAGACACTCTCAGTCTCTTGGGGTGGTCAGGGCAAGCCGGGTGGCTTCTCCAGTCACAAATACTGGCAAAGCGGACCAGGCAGGAGGCAGGAGGCAGAGGCGCAGGATTTGGGAGTGAAGGGTATGCCTGAGGCCGTCTTGAGATTTTCTATGTACAAAAGTCACACTGTCAATAATCACATTTGAATTTCCTTCTCTTTAGTTTATTTACCTTTATTTATTTCTCTTGCCTTATTATACTGGTGAGGACATCCAGCACAAGGTTATGGAAGTCCCATGATAATGAGAAATCCTTATCTCATTAAGCTTTCTAAATTTCAACATCAAGCATTACATGTTCTAGAAGTCTTTTTTAAATATACCTTTTTATTTGTAGTTTGACATGAGTATCATGAATGCTCAATGAGTTTTATTAAATGTTTTCTTCTGCACGTATTGTGATGAGAATATGACTTTTCTCTTTAATTAATATAGTCATATTAATAATTATGTTGATTGAGTACCAAATGTTAAATCAAACTTACTTTCTTAGAATAAACCCAATCAATATGATATTACCATTTCCTTCAGTGTTTTAAAAGAATTCATAAATGAATCCATCTGAGCTTACTTATAAGAATTTAAAATGACAAATTTAACTTCTTAATAAATATTATGTTTTGTCTTCTGTCACCTGTGATTTTTGAAACACTGTGTACATTTTCATCTAAATGATCACATTTATTGCTATAAAATTGAACCGATACACTTGTGCCAATTGTATTACAAGTTCTTATTCCTGATCTTGATAAATTGTCTTCCCCCCACTCCTCACCTGCACACTATTTAAGAGTTTAAATTTTCATCAATATTCAAAGAATAACTTTTGGCTTTGTTGATTTTCTCAATGTTATGTCTTTACTTTCTATTTCATCAATTTCTACTCTTTATTATTTCTGTTCTGTGTTAGATTCAATTTGCTGTTCTTTTCATAGCTTCTTCAGATGAAACTTAAGGTTTTTATTCTCTTTTAACACATGTTTACAATGCTACAAATTTTTTGCTAAGTACTGCTTTACCTGCATTTTACAAGTTTTAGTATGTCATTATTTTATGAACATTTTGCTTTCCATTGTGCTCAGTTCACCGATTCATGAGTAATTTAGATTGTTTGTGTTCTGAATGTTCAATATTTCAGTATTCCTGCTAGCATTAATTATTAGCTTTTTGAATACAGCTAAATTTTAATCTTCATTTTTGATATGCAATTTTACTGAGTGTAGAATTCTAAGTTAGCAAGTACCATATTTTCTTCAAGTAATTTAATGGTATCTTTCTATTATAATCAAAATTGTCTTGTTTCTCTTGAAGAGCTAGCTGATTTTTTGTTGCTTTACACAGAATCAGGTACGTATGGACAGTTTAATAAATACCAAACTATCATCAATTTACTTGTGAGAAGTCTTGTAGTGCTATAACACCTATGACATTTTAAAAAGGTATCTAACTGGTTTCCTATGCTCATCTTATTCTTTCAACTTCAACTTGTAATAATTGTTATTGTGAAAGCCACAGATTTATAGAATATATTGAATGAGTTACCAACATCCACAGAGATGGGTATTTTTGTTTCTCATAGGGGAGAATTATGATTTGTTTCCATTTATTTTGGCTGTCTATAGCTGTATAACAACAAACTCCAATACTTAGTGACCTAAAGCAACAAACAATTTTACCTCACGTCCATAACTTTGAGTCTCCTGAGGCTGCATTAAAAAATGTCAGCTTGGGTTACGACCATTTCCACACTCAATGAGGGGTGGGTTTCCTGTTCATGCCTATAACATGGCTACTTGGCAGGCTTCGATTTGTTGCCAGAAACATCATTTCCTGAATATATGAGCCTCTCCATTGGGCCACTCACATACTCACATCATGGCAGCTTGCTTTCCCCAGTGCAGGGTGGGGGTAGGGGGGAAATAGGATTCACAGACTTTTGTTACCTAATTTGGAAGTGATATCCCATCACTTTTTCCATATTCTATTTGTTAGAAAGAAGTCAGTATATTCAGCTCATACTTAAGGGAATGGCCATTGGGACTCAGTTCAGAAGCTGGCTGCCACACCATTAGAATGAAATTAAATCATTCAAAATGTTTATCTTCCAGTCCATCTTGGTAAGGGGAAGTACAGACAAAATGGAAATTGTTTTATAAGTTTTCAAGTAATAATCATAAACTTTTGAGAATCAAATATTTTATAATATTGAAGACTATGGAAAAAGCTGAAAGATCTTAGTACTGTAATCCCACCAAAACATACAAAAAACCAAACAACCTCCTGTTTTAACTCCAAAGCCTACCAGGTTATATGTCAATGGTATTATTCTTTTCAAAATAAACAGGCAGGGTTTTTTTCCCTCAATAACTTTAAATCTTTGAAAGGAAGAAGATTCTGAGCTCTCAGTTTCCCGAGGTTAGGGGGTAGAGCAGAATCTCACCACACCTGGGCAATTCAACATCTCAACAGCTCCCTATTAATCCTGGCAACAGAATTGTCTCAGAAAAACAGAAGAACTGATTAAAATTTCTGTCTCAGTGATTACTTACAACATCTGTTTTGTGCCCTGGGGTCCTCCTTTATCCTTAATCTGTCTCGAGTTTCAAAGATTTCTTTCTGCACCTGGTAGCAGATGAATCTGTGACTCTCATCAGAGAAGATGCTCAAGTTAATTTATTCCACAGGAAAGCAAAGACACCTATGCTCCTCAGAGGTAACAACACTGAAATAGGGGCACAGACAGGCCCACTCTTCTGTTCTATGTTTTTATAAGGCAAACAACATGGGGAGTTCAGAATGTAGGCGTACTTAATTCAAGTTAGTCAAAGTATGCCTGATTATGAAGAGCTGACACGGACAAGAATAAGGCTGTTTAGCAAAGTTTAACTGCTAAGCTTTGTGCTTTGTTGTATTTTAGGCACCCAAGAGAGTTGTTGAGAACACAGCTTTTTGGATGGACATTCTCTGTACATTTTGCAACTCTGAGAATAACTTGGGTTGTAGAATCTCACAGGATCTTGAAATTTATGGACTCTTTCTCTAGACAAATAGACATATGCACATGTTTGCAAAATTTAATAAATTTCAGAGGTTTCACATACTCCTATTAGCCTGCTTATGGACTTTCAACTGAGGAACTGTTTGGATAGAAAATGGGAATTTATAATATCAAGAGATATTTGTTGGAAGAGATGCATATTTGAGGTTTTTGAAATTCCCCTGGGAGATAGCAAATAGTATTATTTAAGACAGTGTTAGTATTGTGGGATAATGGGGTTGTTTCTATGGTAGTAGTTCTCGGATTCTTGGTGGATTTCTGGCACTACTGCCAATATTGATTGATTCAGTAGGTCCTAAGTTAGGCTCATGAATTTGACTTAGAAGTGCATAGGAGATACAAATGCAGGTGATCCGGGAACTAAGGTTGGAGAAGAGGCTCAGGGCAGATTCCACTACCCACATATTAGGCATATTAGGGTGTCTCTCTGTCATCCATCCAAGCATGGGTCACAGTGCCCTTCTCCTCCACCAGCTCTGGGGAGGTTTATATACCCCATATAAAATTAACTTAAAAGAACCTAGTGGAATTAAAAGCATAAAAAAGGGAAATTAAAAAATAGCATTTATTATTTATTGAATATCTACCAGCATCAGTCAGTCTTCCCTAAAGGTACTAATTTAATCCTTAAATACTCACAAGATAGATCTCAGCCCATTCCATGAATGGTGTAAGTGAGACTCATTAAATGTTAAACATTTTCTTTTTTGGTCATAAAGTCTGAAAATGGCCAAATATCTTGGATTCAGAGTAGGGCTGAACTTCAAAAGACCACTTTCAGAGGGGGCTGTTTTGTCTGTTGGTTTGATGTACCACAGAGTCTCTGTCCTTTCCCCTCAGCCCTTAATATTTTTACAGTGGAAGTACTCCTCAGTTTTTACTGTGTCTCTTCTTTATATCACCTCAGATACTTTAATAAATACCAATGTTATTTGTATTGAGAAAGGTAAATTCAGATGGTAATCTGAGATTCAAATTTAGGCCTAATTCTGTTATTTAAATAAAGTGACTATATTGGATTATCTGATGATCAGTTTATTATTTGAATCTGCATTTAGAATGGATGCTTCGTGGAATAATTATACAACTTTTTTTTCAATTGAGGTATACATTATTTTTACAATTGAGAGCTTTCCTGTAATGCCTTTACTTAATAGCAGCTCTCTTTACTGAAATACCAGGATTCATAAACCTAACAGGATTTACTAAACATCAAATTCATGGCTTTTCCCAGGACCTACCAAATGCACAAAGTCCAGCATGGGCTTTGAATAACATCAGCCTGTGAAAAGAGATGTGTGAAACTGGAGACCAATATCCTTAGTGAAGTATCTCAAGAATGGAAAAACAAATACCACGTGTCCTCACCTGTAAATGGCAGTTAAACAATAGGTATATCTGATCATAAAGTGGCATAAAGGATATTGGAAACTCAGAAGGGAGAGGGATGTGAGGGGAGTGAAGGGTATAAATTACCTAATAGGTGCAATATATACTATTCTGGTCATCATTAGACAGCTTATCCATGTAACAAAAAACACTGTACCCCATAAATCTATTGAAATAAAACTCAAAACAACATGAAAACATGTTATGAAAACTTATTTATTTACATATTGATGCCTAGAAGTTGTAATATTTAGCTATAAAATACAAATATAAGCATACTTTTCAGAAAGAGAGAGAAAAGGATATTTAAAACCACACACATACCCACGACATATATACTCACCACAGACATACAACACAAAGTCAGTCACACTCACTGATTACATTTGGAATGGTGGTTATAGAAGGACACATATTTTTTATAATAATGTTGGTCTTTTCTGGGAGAGGTTAAATAGAGCTGGGTAGAGTGCTTTCAGAAGCATTACTTACTTGAAGAACCAGGTAATCCTGTCAAAATGGGATTTTTACAGCTAAGGCATACAGTTTTGAATGGTACCAGTTTCTTTTATCAATTTCTTCTTTCTTACAATCACTGAATGAATTTTTTTTTTCCACAGTTTTTGGCCAGGGCCGAGTTTGAACCCACCACCTCTGGTATATGGGGCCAGCGCCCTACTTAGTTGGAGAAACACCTTCCAAAAATATACAAAATATTAGACTCAAGTTGTTACAAGGCAGGTTTGTAGTCGTCAAAATAATTGAAGAAAACAAGTAAGGTTTTAGTAAGAAAAAGAAAGTATTTATTAATGACCTGTGTAGCAAGCCAGAGTCCATCCCAGTAACTGCAGGCATCATGGGAAATGCAGCCTCTGGGTTTTATAGACAACTTTGATGAGTATCAGCTGCCTCTTGAAAGTGTCCCAGGGTCTTAATTAACTCTGCTCTTAGCACAGCCCACCTGCTGATTAATTAGCCTCATTCCCACAGTAGCTCAGATCAGCCTGGCCCAACCAGTCCAAAATGGCCTAACCACTTACATCATCTGCTCTGCTTATATCTAGCTAGCTACCTAGCAACATCTCACAAATGCTTATTGAGAGTGAACATACTGTATCTGGCAAGAGATATGCCAATACTCAATCAGAAAAGTATCAGAAATTGGGTGGGGCCCTCTACATAACCTCGATGCTGTACACTTGGGGTGACTGTGAATACCACCATCCCATCTCTGGGCCTTACTTGTTAATGTTAGATAGAAATAAATCTATCTGGCAAAGCCATAGCAAATGGATTTGATAGGTATAAGGTTCTTCCAAACTTCATCTTCACCTTTATCTAGTCCTTGAAGTCCTGAGAAGATCTCTTTCGACCTATTTGGGGTTGGGAATGAAGTAGGCCTGACAGAAAGAGATAAGCCACCTAGATTGCATCCCCAGAAATGTCAGTAACTTGTAACTAATGAATTTGCTGTAAGCCTATTACTTTATCTCCTTGGAATTCACTTTTATGACCTGTGAATTTGAAATTACCTCAAAAGTCTTTTCCAGGTTTTTGTCCCAAGATTTCTTCTTGCATATCCACTTTTGTTTAAATTTCTGGGACCATCAAACACTTTCTAGAGAGAATTTCAAGAGTACACTGAATTAGGTAGCTTCCTCAGCATCCAGAATAATTTGTGTCTGAACCTCCGTGGTAAAAATGCTAATTTTTTTTTAGTGAATGCCACCTCTATGCATCTTCTCTGTTTATCAACATGTCCTAGGGTTCCTTTTGATCAAAGTCCAAGTTTATCAGGTGGTCCCTGATGCAGGGGAATTGGATGAAGTATATGTAGAAAATAGTGGTAGTTGAGGGTGGATAACTGAGAGAACAGACATATTGGGGAACTAGCGAATGTCATGACCACATAAATAATCATGTGAGACACAGATTGACAGTACCTCCTGTAAGAGGTGAGGTGAGGCTAACCATAGGTGCAGGATAGCCCTGAGCATTTCTTGTAGAGTCCTTTTATTGAGAAGATACATAATGGGCAGAAAGATTACTAAGCAAAGACATGCAGGGGCTGCAGGCTAGGGGAAATGATCTCATAGGTGCCAAGAGAGTATGTACAAGGAAAGATCTTCAAGGGTGGTAAGGGAAATGATCTCCAAAATACCACATGCAATTTTTCTCCACTAATCCTTCAAGGAACTGCCATAAAATGGTTAATGTTTAACATTAGCCTTACTACTACAGGACTGAACTTTGCACCTCCAAGATTACTGAGCTACTTGAGACTTGCCTTCCAAGTCACAAGAGATTTCCAGGCTTGCCAGGAGAATGTCTTGTTTTCAGTAATTCCTCAGATGAGTTATGATATTGGTAGCTGTAGTAGTAAGTATAATGTTTAATCCTCTATAAGCAAGTATTTCCACTGCAGTCCAACTCAGATTTATGGAACACAAACGCGGGATGGGAGTGGGGACCACCTGCATTTTAAATGATTTTGCAAAACATATCTTAAGTACACTGATCTTTGAAAATTATCAGGTAGGAGTTCAGGAATCACAAAATTAGAACACTGGGAAGCAGGAAAAAGTACCTAAGGGCTTAAATAAATAGAGTATTAAAAATAAAACATGAAAGTCTAGTAGGCCTCCAGACTCTGCTAGTTTGGGCAATTTTATCACCTGCTAGGGCCAATATTATCTTCTGCTGGGTTCCTCCACCTAGTCAAGCCTCATGGCTGGTGCATAAGGTGCCTAGTGGCCTTTTGCATTGCTAACTGTGATTCCCCCCTACATCTTTATCTTAATACTTGTTGTAAAGTCTCCCCTATGAGTTTGTCAAAATCCTGACAGGGCAAAAAATTCAGCACAGCTGCCTGTTAACTTCAGGAAGACAAGAATAGTTCCTAATTAAACTCTTATGTCTTTGATTTAAAACTCCATTTAATCAAATTACTCACCAACTTAAGGCAGTTGTTGATTACAAGAAAAGTATACCTTGAATCTCTCTAAGTTACAGCCCCTTTCAGGGCCTCATCAACTTCCCAAAAGGAATACAACATATGCCTTCTTAGAGAGAGCTAAAAATCTTTCAATGGTTTGTTCCTGCCTCTTTGAGGCTTTTCTTCAAGTTAAGGAGACGCTGGCTGAATTCCAGGGTCGATTTCCATTCTCGTTTCCATTATCTCCAACCTGACTTTCCAGCCACAACAGCTGCCAAGTAGTTTGAGGATAGATATAAAGGCCACAATCTCTGCATGGCTAGGAAGCTAGTTGTAGTGAGAGGCAAGATGGGCAGTGACACCTGGTGGGGCTTCTGTTAGACTGGTTGGTAGAGAGTGCTCTGGGGTTTGTTGCAACTTGGACTTTTTCTCCCTTGTGTTCTCCCCCCCACCACCACCACCAAATCCCCGATGAAGACAGGAAGACTGCTTCTGAGTATTCTCCTGTCTCTTCTCTTGCTTAGAACTCACAAAGGACTCCACTTCCCAGGGCTTCCTCCTTCTGGTCACCTGCTAAGTTGCAATGTCAGGAAGAGAAGATGCTGGTAAGTGCTAAGACGGAGTTATTAGGAAAGGACATCTCGTTTGAGTCTAGGCTTTGTCGTCTGCCAACACAGCTATTTAAACTCCACAAACAAAACAGCTATCTTCGAAGCTGGCATTCATGATTGTGGCAGTGTGGTGCAATGAGACATGAACTGACTGTTCCTCAAGATTAGTTCGATGAGGTGACTAATAGAGGAAGACACGGTGGTGTGGTGGGAAGCAGACCATACTTTTTCTTTTTAAGGCGTTACTGTCACTAGTTGCTTCTAAACCTCATTTTGAGAGGTTGATCAAATTAATTAATCACCTTATTCCCATTCTGTATCTAATTAACATTTTAGGGGGCTTTGTACAAAAGGTATTGTAAAATGCCTAGTTGGCACTCATCAGCATTCTCATTCTTGGTGGGTTTTGAAGAGACAGGGCTTATGCTGTTGAAAGAAGAGATGATAATGAAGTGACCTCCTGGGGTTCAGGGATTATCTCTTGCTGTGGAAGAAACACATAGACTTTACCTGAAAGTTAAGATAGGTTTTACTAAGCATACTAAGCCATTTTCATGTGAAAATACAAGTTGGGTCATTTCCTTTTTCAAAAAAATTAAATCATAGCTGTGTACATTAATGTAATTATGGGGTACAATGTGCTGGTTTTATATACAATTTGAAATACTTTCATCAAACTGGTTAACTAACATAGCCTTCACTGCATTTTTTTAGTTATTGTGTTAAGACACTTATATTCTACACTTAGTAGATTTAACATGTACCCTTGTAAAATGAACCATAGGTGTAGTCCCATCAATTACCCTCCCTCCACCATTCTTTCCCTCTTTCCTCCTCTCCCCCTCCTCTTTGGTTGTAGTTGGGTTATAGATCTCATAGGGAAGTGAGAGTGCTTATAAATTGGTTTCATAGTAGGACTGAGTACATTGGATACTTTTTCTTCCATTTTTGAGATACTTTGCTAAGAAGAATATGTTCTAGCTCCATCCATGTAAACATGAAAGAGGTAAAGTCTAAAAGGGAACACTTCTGCACTGTTGGTAGGAATGCAAATTAATACATTCCTTTTGGAAAGATGTCTGGAGATCACTTAGGGATCTAAAAATAGATGTGCCATTCAATCCTTAGATTCCTCTACTAGGTATATATCCAGAAGACCAAAAATTACTTTACAACAAAGATATTTGCACCAGAATGTTTATTGTAGCCCAATTCATAATTGCTAACTCATGGAAGAAGCCCAAGTGCCCATTGACCCATGAATGGATTAATAAATTATGGTATATGTATACCATGGAATATTATGCAGCCTTAAAAAAGTTGTGCCATTTTGACCTATAATTCTCATATTATGACCAGAGCAAAAGACATGAATTCTTGTCCTGCTTCTGCCAGAATCATTTTTTTTGTGATGCAAATAATGTCCACCTCCTATAATTTTTTTAATGGCTAAGAACATTATAGGTAAAATTCAACTTGCTTCATTTTTATGTTTTCTGTTCTTGAAAAAGAGTCAATTATCTTATCGGCTAGATCAAGCTATGATAAGTAATAGCATCTACCAACTTACTCTAATTGTGAGGACAAATGGCCCACAGGGTGAAGTGTGGGTTGCAGTGTCTTAACTGGTGCTTTCCCTCAGCCTTTTATAACCACAATGGTGGTTAGGAAACTGAGGCTTAATGAGTTCATGAGTTTGGTTGAAGTCATACAGCTAATAACTAGCAGCGTTAGTATTAGAATATAGATTTGTCTTAATGCATGTCCTTAATCTCATGGTTATTATCTATGAGTCTTTGGACAAACTATTCTGGACTGTGAGTTTCAATAGCAGTTAGCTATGAATAAAGCTTCTTAAGTGATATGAAAACATCACTAAAAGTATTGCTATAATATTCTGTTCTTTTTCCTAGAAGACATCCTAGGAAGGTGATAAACAGTTGTCTCAATGCATCAAAATGACTCCTGACACATGGATGTATGCCATCATTCCATACTAAATTACACTGACTGCCAACAACTCTATCACCCATCCCTCCCACCTTCCACCCCTGAGAACTGATCCACTAAATGCAGATTTCCAATAAATGCTGTCATCCAGATGCTGCTATTGCCCTACCCTCCACCTCACTTTACCTTTCTTAGCTGGTTTACCATTGACTTCTCCTCCTGGAGAAGCAATGTGAATAGCAAAGCCCTCCAACCCACCTAGATTTCATTTACTTCTATTCTGTCTTCCTTGAAGATACTGTGTTCACCATGAGACTGAGAATTGACAGGTGGAAGTGCAAGAAAATTAGGGACAACTTCCTACCCAAGTTGCTACATGGGTGATATCTCAGTACAGATTCTCAGAGTACTGGGAGGAATTCTTTTATAATAGCTCATGACTTGGAGACACTATTTCTGTTCAAGTGGATGTCCAATTTGGGAGTCATGTTGTTCTAAGACTCTTCACTGATGCTTGTGTGGCCACATTACCTCCAAAGCAGAATCTACTCCTAGACCTGTCCTTTTTGATCTCAGTGGGTAAGTTACATGAAGCATGGCTTCAAATACCATGTGTGCTTCAAATACCTGTACAGCAGTATTACATAGAAGAATGAAGAAATCTGAAATGGTTTTATCACCATTATAATAAGTCTATGTTTGACAATTATAAGCAATCAGAAAATATTGCTCTGCCTTCATATCACCAAGTCTCCAACCAGATATTATTCAGTACATAGTTGACAGTTTTAGATTTTCTGGTTACAGTCCTAATCTAGGACGTTACTTTTCTTGCTTCTTTACAGTTATCTAGGATTAATATGCTAAACATTGGAATCCAAAGTAAGTTTTAAGTACAAATTGTTTCCTAGTTCTTTGTTTTGTTTGTTTTGTTTTTGAGACAGAGTCTTACTTTGTAACCCTCAATAGAGAGCCATGGCATCATAGGTCACAGCAACCTCTAACTTTTGGGCTCAAGTGATTCTCTTGCCTCAGCCTTGTGAGTAGTGGGACTACAGGTGCCTGCTACAACACCTGAATTTTTTTAGGGATGAGGTCTTGCTCATGCTCGGGTCTTGAACCCATGAGTTCAGGCAATCTGCCCGCCTCGCCCTCCCTGAGTGCTAGGATTACAGGCCGGAGCCACTATGCCCAGCTATTTCCTAGTTCTATATTTCATGCTAGTTGACAGCTACGAAATCATCAGCTGAGCCAGATTCTTCAAACAAAGCTTACTTTTTCAATGGACCAAGCAATGTGTGAGCATAGCTGTGCAAGCATCTGTAGGTTTTGACCTGAATACCAATGGTGTTTGATAATTTTAGGTATAACCTATTATGACCAGGCAGGGGAAAAATCATTAAAAATGCAGACAGTTGTTAAAAAAGGAGAAATGGACTTTTGAAACAGGATAGGATAAATTAGTTTATTCCCAGGTATTAGGGCTGATGGGGAAAGAACAAAGCCATAACATGTAATCATACTTTAAGTTGTTTAACATCTGTGTCGAGGAAATAAGCACTTTCCTGATAATTTTAATATAAGAGCTAGGCCTTTTGTGTGTACAATTAAGATAATAATAGGCCATTAATAATGACAAAGGTGACTGGCAGATTAGAAATTCTATCAAGGTCCATGTTTCCTTAACCATATTTTCCTCCTAGTTAAAGAATCTGGGAGAGTTTTCAAACTTGGCTGTATGTTAGCTCACATGGGGAGCTCTTAAAAATTTTAATACCCAGGAACTAACCCAGAACAATTAAATCATGAACTCTAGAATAAGGAACCCAGATATGAATAGCTCTAAAACTTCCTAAATGATTCCACTGTGCACCTGAAATGAGGAAATTTGAGTGAGGTCTGGAATAAATACTATCAACAGTTTAAGGAAAGACTAAATTAACAACTGCTACTTTGTCTATTAATTCATACTTTACTCACTAGTACTAAGCTTTGAAATAGCACCAAAGCTATTTAATCCACTTCCTTAGTGGATAAACAAGTCTGAGGCTGAATTGGCTTTTTATAGGTGTGTGTAAGTATCTAAAGATACAGGTTGGTACACAAGATGTTGTCTTTACATTCCTCAGCCTAGGAGTGAAGATTTTCATTTCTCTGATCATCTTGTTTTTGGATGGGCTTCCTCAAAACTCATCTGCCTTGTTTCACAGTGCAGTGTTACTACTTGCGGTTCTCAAAATACCATGAGTTTGTGCAGAGATTGGCCATCCTGAATATGGGATCATGAGTGGGTGATGAGAGAAGGAGTAGGGACATCAGAATCATTTGAAGAGCTTTATCCAAATACCATCTCTATCTGTCACACTCATGGCCAGAGTTTGTGCAGAGATTGGCCAACCTGGATATGGGATCACGAGTAGCTGATGATAGAAGGAGAAGAGACATCAGAATCATCTGAAAAGCTTTATCCAAATACCATCTCTATCTGTCACACTCATGGCCTGAGCCATCTCTTAAGAAAAAATACAGTAGAACCTCCATAGTTGATCACCTTCCTACACTGATCACCTCCTTTAGTTGACTTAATGTTCATAGACTGAACATGCACCACATGTCCAGGTTAGTAGAGTAGGTCTAGTTCTTTATGTTGACCACCTCCGTACATTGACCAGTTTGTCATGTCCCTTGGGTTGTCAACTTGTAGTTTCCATTGTAGTTAAATAGGCAATAATTTGACCAAGGGAAAAGGAAGACAATGTTGAAATTTCTCCTGCCTTTAAGGATGCATTTCATATTTGAGCTGTAAGATAATCTTGAATGCCTTTTAATATTCTAGAGTTGAAGAAGAAAAATTAAGCTCTGTAATCCATAAATGTTTATTTTAGCTAACATAGACTTCCCTGTGAGTTTTCCTAACTGTGGCTATTTTGGAGAATGGCATGAATCTGGTTCCGGTGATAGTTTTGTTTACATTCCCCTTGGAAAGGGGGACGAGCTCAATATCCTTTTCATAGTATAGCCAGAATTTACATAGAAATTCTTTGAAGAGACAGGAAAGCTGAGCCTAACTTTCTTTATTCAATTCTAGAAACAAAATGCAGGAAAGTCAAATTCATTTGTTTTTGTTGAACAAGGAAAGGCAGATCTAAGTAGAAGGACTCTGTTATCTTATTTGTACTGACTACTTCTAAGTTTGACAAGTCAGTTATTTCTCAGAGTGGAGCAGTAAGCATTCCCGTTTAAGATAAGGTCATAGTTCATCTCTAAATTTAGTACACAAATATAGTTGTAGGTCACAAATAAAAGCTGTTTAGTGTGTAGGAATATCCATTGGAGGATAAGTGAATGTGGTCAACAATGAGGACCAATAAATAAATAAAATAAATAAAATAAAAATCTAGGACCAAATGACTTCTTTCAACTCCTCTGAATCTGGCTTAAGTATTAAAAATAGATTATGATACCAGAAACATTGGATGGCTCTCAAACATTAGCAAGCATTAGAAAAATCATTTGGAGGACTGTGAAAACTTACATTAGTAGGTCCCATCCCCAGAGTTTCTGACACAGGATGTCTGGGGTGAGGCCTGTGAATTTGCATTTATAACAAGTTTCCAGATATTGCTCATGTTGCTGGTGTTGGAACCAGGCTGAAAGTATTATAGATTTAGGGATACAATTGTTGTGGGCTCAGTCTTGATAAGAACATAGGCCACAGTTGGTGAAGACAGTATTTGATAAAATAGTCTAGTTATAATCATTGTTGTGTACAAATTACTGCAGCAGCACACCCTTTGTACACATCCTTTAATGAGACACTTGACTTTTCCCCTTTCACTGTAAGTCAAGGCTCTTTTAGCCACTGACATGGTTTTAGGGGGTGGGATAGGGAAGTAACTTCCCATTCCCAGTTCTTATTTTCATACAAAAGATTGGGACTCAGTCCTTCCCTGGTAATACCATCTGGATATAATAGTACTTACACTGACAATACTCCTTTAGCAGCTTCTCTGTTAGAGTAAGCCAGGGTTTTTCTCATCTTATGGCCTCTTGACGACATCTTCAATAAAATAATTTCTCATCCCCTTGAAATTTATGTTCTCTAAGTTGTGTATCTTATAAGTTAATTGGTAAGAAGTTGCATTAGTAACTCCTCAATGTCATGTTTGGAATCCTACTGTCTATGTTCCTAACAAAACAATACCTAGATGTGTTTATTGGATACATTACTTTAAAATTTCAGAGGTATATCATTTACTTTAAATACTGCAAAAACCCAATACTTACAATGATCACAACACAAATATTGATTACAACTAAAGCATACACTTAGGAGCTTCCAACCCTGTCCTACTTATATTAGGTGATGGACATCACTTTGCTAATTACATGTATAACCTTTGTCTGCAAAGGGACCCATTACCCAACTATTCCTTGTTCTAGTAGCAAGGTGGCAAACCACAGCCATGAAGTGTGATTGATCTAAGTCAGTCAAGGCAATCAAATAATTCTTTGCCATTAATTTGTCTAGGGGAGGATTTGTGACTAATTTTCACTAGGGACATGAGAAAATTTGGGATTTATGGGGATTATTTTTGTTTCTCAGAGAGAATCAAACATGTGTCTTTTCTCCCCACCTCCTTTATTTCTACCTTGGATGATATTGTATGAAGATATGATGCTTGGAAAACTGCAGCCATCTTGTGACCCTGAGGTAATGGAGAGGTAATTTCAGAGATACCTACTCAAAGCTCAGACATTGATGAGCTACTAAATCATCCCTAGAACTGCCTAAATTTGGACATATTTTTATCTTTTAATAAAAATTTTATTAATAATGCCATGAAGGCTAACTGTAACAGTACGATCAAAACATTTCTGAATGTATATGCATCGTGCCCTATGATTGCACCAATGTACAGAATTATGATTCAATAAAATTATAAAAAAAATAAAAAAAAAATAAACATGTTATTATTTTTTAATTTTTTAATTTCAGTTAATATGAAGTAAAAATGTTAGGTTACAGTGTTTGCATTTGTTAGGTAAAGTCTCTGTTTTAGTTGTCCTCTGCACCCAGGAGGTGTGCCATATAATCCTACATTGTGCCCATTAGATGGAAGCTCACCCATCCCTCACCCTCCTTGGCTCTACTCCTCCCTCCCACCCCCAACTTGAATTAAATTTAGAATGGACATCTTTTTGTTTGAGAAAATAAAATCACTTACGTCTCCATCTTTCTTTAAGGCTGCATAGTAGTCCATGGTATACATGTACCACAAGAATACAGAGAAAGGGGAAAGGGAGGGGAGGGGAGGGGGGAGGATGGGTGGAGGGAGGGCAATTAGTGGGAACACACCTAAGGTGCATCTTAGCAGGGTACTGGTGAAACTTATTAATGGTAGAGTATCAATGTCTTTATATAGTGATCAAGAAAATGCCATGAAGGCTATCTGTAACAGTACGATCAAAATATTTCTGAATGTATATGAA
>CAUYON010103691.1:0-11327 GCA_963573935.1 Arctocebus calabarensis
CGTCTCAGTCCCCACCTTTAGGCTGCTCAGTCACTAGATTACTCGCTCCCGCCCAATGCCTGTTTTGCAACCCTGAGGGTGGAGCTTGCCAGGGCAGTTCTCCCACAATGGCTCCACACAGCCCACCACTAAACACTGGCAGCTCCGTCTGGCTTGGTGGCCCAGTCTGGGGACCCAGACAACACTCAAAAAACCCCGCACTCCTGCCCTAGTTCTCCCAAGGCATTTCAACAGAGTGCCAAGTCCAAAAGAAACCCAAACGGCACACAGGCAAGGCCCTTCCAGCCTGCAGTCCCACTGCTGCCCCACCCACAGCCGCTGACAGGATCAGACCGAATGAACAGACGCAACCACTTGCCCGATCTCTGCCACTTTAGCCTTCCTCAGGGTGTCCAGAAGCCTCACGCTGTCTCCCTGTGTCCCCAAAGGGAAGTTTCTGGGCAGATCCTGCCTGGCAGAGATGCCTGAAGTCCTCTCTCACCAGTCTCCCTGTTCCCAGCTGCAAGGAAGCTGTTACTCATCTGCCATCTTGCTCAGTAATCTCAGGACTTTTTCAGTATTTGAGTTTCAATTATATGTTTCTCTAGGAGGATCATTATCCTATCAGCCCTTTGTTTGATATTAATGACCCAGTAACTTTCTCTACTATTTAGAACATCAAGGTGATACACAAATGATAAAGCTGAGACTGATTTGCTTTGTATAGTTCTTCTTCTTTTCAACCAACTCTAGGTGATGATGTGCTCAGTACTTTTTGTGGAGAGGGAGACCAGAAATAGAATTACAAATCATCCCATTTTGACAGATAGATTTGTCACAGTTTAAGCATTGACAGTTTTAAATCTTAGTAAACCCCACAGCCAAGGAAAACCAGAATAATTGATTACGCCAATTAGATCATAATCAGCAAGGACTACTATGTAAGGCAACAATCAAGCTGTTCATCAAATGATGTTTAGAACTAAAATCAGGGTTCTTTTCCTGTAATTCATTTGAGCCCTGGTGAGTAGACAGAATTCTGAAATATTCTTCAAGGTTTCTTTCGCCTCAAGTGGGTGGAGTCTGTGAATAAAATTGGGTTTTAACTCTCATGGTTATATTACAATGTATGATAAAGGAAATTTTTTTTCATATATGATTAAGGTTCATAATCAGCAGGCTTTGTGATGACCTAAAAGAGTGAGCCCTTAAAAAACTAGAAGATACCCTCCTATGGCCTTAATAGAAATAAACAGACATATTCTGAAATTCCTAAGAGGGCATGTGGCAAGGAAATACAGGTGGCTTCTAAGAGATGAATGTGTTCCTTGGTCAACAGTCAACAACCATAAAAAAATCAGGACTTCAGTTTAACAACAAGGAGATAAAATCTGCAAACAATTTTTGAGCTTGGAAGCTTACAACTCAAATGACATCTTGATATTAGCCGGGGAATATCTGATCAGAAAACCCTGTTAGCCTGTACCCAGATGCCTAACCATGGAATTTGTGAAATATTATGTTTATTTTGTTTTAAGATTCTAATTGTGTAGTAATTTATTATGTAGTTTTAGAATGGTATATCCCTTGGATATATAAAATTTGCAGAGTTGGCCACCTCCCTAAGTTGATCTAATTTTCATAGACTACACACACTTTATATTAATCAGTACAATAGGCCTAGTTCTTTATGTTGACCACTTCCATATGTTGACCATTTTGTTACAGTTCTTTGGGTGGTCAACTAAATAGATTTAGAAGCATTTTCAATGCTGGTTATGAACCCCACCTTTGCTATAATTTCATTGCAAGCACTAAGAATTGTTTATTTATACCATCTTAAGAACCTGTTATTCATAGTTGCTGCTGGGATTCACACATGAGGAGGGTGATAATCACACACAAATTCGAGATGTCATAATATGTATTTAACATTCCAAGTAAAAAGAAGCAAGATAAATTGAAATGGGCTTTCACAATCCCAAAATAAGATGATTAAAATTATTATGATCTGTGGAAGCTCTTTATGGGAGAGATTAAAGTGGTTACAGTTGGATAACTCTTAGCATAAGACCTACCCTGGAATAATCTGGGTTTTCCAGAAACTTAGAAGTGGAAAAAGAAGAAACAGGAGGAGGAGGAGGAGGAAGTTCTTCTGAAGGAGAAGGAAAGGAAGAAGAAAAGATGACAAAGAAGAAAAGAATAATAATAATAAAAATAATAATGATGATGATGATGATGGAGGAGGAGGAAGGAGAAGGAAAAAGAAGAAGAATAAAAGGTGGAAGGGGAAGTTCTTCTGAAGAAGGGAAGGAAGAAGAAGAAAAGAAGGAGAAGGAAATGAAGAAGAAGAATAAAAGGTGGAAGAGAAATTTCTTCTGAAGGAGAAGGCAAGGAAGAAGAAGAAGGAGGAGGAAGAGTAGGAAGAATGAGAAGGAAAAGAGGAAGAAGAGAAGAGGAAAAGGAGAAGGAATAGGAAGAAGGAGAAGGAAAATAAGAAGAAAGAGGAGGAAGAAGAGGGGAGCAAGAGAGAAGGAAAAGGAAAAGAAGAAGAAGGAAGAAAGGCAGAAGAAGGAGGAGAGGGGAAGAGGAGGAAGAAAATGTAGCGGTATAAAAGATTATAGATAAATTCTGATGAGAATCAAGGTTCTATGTTTTGAATTTTTTAAACATAGCAATGGATAATAATTTGGCACCAGAAACTTTAGTAATATGAATAACTATGTCATCTTATAAAGCCACAATTAATATCTGTGGAAATGTGTAATAGTATATGGACTTTTTCATAAGGATTAAATGAAAATAAATGTATATTATAGATAATGTAATTTGTAAAGATAATTTTTGTTACTAATAGCAATTTTAGAAACTATTTAATCCAAACTAAATTATAATAATTAACAGCAAGAAAATTCAGGTCATCATATTAATTATTTAATTCTCAAATATAGAGATTTAAACATTGACTCAATAATCATGATGACAAAGCAAGACATAACAAAGAGTGACATTGCAAGGAATTTTTAATTCATAGGTAAGTAGTGGAGAATATTCCCTAAAAAGTACGTGATAATCTTGGACAGCCCATTAACCATAGAAATGCTTAAAACATTTTCAGAAGCTTGTGGATGAAATTAAAAGAAAAAAGTTATAACTTGAATGATTCTATATTTCAAGGTAAATAAAATTTGATATTGAAAAATTTTACCTTCAAATCTTTCAAAATACAACTAAAAAAAATATTGCTGATAGTGTTGGTTTGAATAATTGGTGCTATTTTGCATTTATCCAGAGATATGCATAAGCAAATTACCAGTCTTTGCAGTATGGCTAGGATGGAGGGCTGTCACTTCAAACAAACCAAACCAAACCAAACCAAACCAAAGACATTAGAAGCATTTTGTAAAGTGCAATAGACCAGAACAACAATAGCTAAAACAAGAAAACATAGTCTTAATAATCATGACCTGAAATAATTTTTCTCAAGATGTGGAAGTCCCAGGAATCAAATGAAGACAAAGGTGACTTACTTTTCTTCTAAAACTGATTAAAAAATCACTTGAAATGCTATTGTCCTGCTTGAAATTTTGATGATGCTTGTTGCCGACCAAACACTACAAAGTACAACTCACTAATGGAAATCCCTGGTGGAAAAAAAAAGAGAGAGAGAGAGAGAGAGAGAGAAAGAACAAGATGGGAGAATGGGAGTTGCAGATACATGATTTAGTGACTGGCTGGATTTATAGAGTTTTAGATAAATGAACATTTGTCACAGTTCTTGGTAAAAATTCTACCTACCTAAACCCTTTTATTTATCCTTTTATATTTTTATTATTTATTTATTTAGTTACTTAGTGACATAGTTATTTTTGGAGACACAATCTCACTCTGTTGCTCAGGCTAGAGTGCCTGGCATCAGCCAAGCTCACAGCAACCTCACACCCACGGGCTTAAGCCGTCCTCTTGCATCAGCCTTTTAAGTAACTGGGACTACAGGCACCCTCCAAAACGTGTGGCTAATTTTTCTGTTTTTAGTAGAGACCAGGTCTTACACTTGCTCACGTTGGTCCTAAACTCTTGAGCTCAAGGAGTTGTCTCACTTCCATTTCCAACAGTACTAGCATTCTAGGTGTGAGCCACCACACTTGACCTTGCTCTACCCTTTCAAATCTTGATATTTTTCTGCATGAGTCAAAATTGAAGCCACAAACTTACAATGATCTTTTAATGATCTCTCATAAATTTTGAAACTGAGGCACAGAAATATTTGTTAATTTGATATAAAGCAAAACTTATATATGTGACTGAAATGAGATTCAAATTAGGCATTCTGACTACATATAGTATACTTACTGAGTAATCTATGAAAATATTGAAAAAAATTTGGAATGATGAAAGTATAACAATCTTCCAAAGAGAATAAAGAGGGTACAATAATTGAATAAATAAGATAAATTTTCCAAGAAGTGGGAAAATCAAAAGATCTCTGATTAAAGGGCCTGTAGAGTTAATATTATATAGAATCAATATAGTAAAATTTGAGTAGATGTAAAATTAAAGAAAATTGCAAGCCCCTATGAAAGAGAAGTGGGTCTTAAGAAAATCCATAGATACCATACTTTTACTGGCCTTCTCAAAAGCAGCGTAAGCTGCAATTATAAAACATGATTTTCAGAGGAAAATTTCTCTTTAGAATGTTATATGCTGCTGAACAATCATCACTCAAGACAGATTCACTACTGACAGAGTTCATGTTTCTTTGACTTGCAAGAAGTAGAAGTAGCAGTCCTGCCTGCTGTAACCAGCAATATATAGTTGATTTCAGAGAGATACGATTTCTCCACTCTCAGTTAGAACATAACAAACTTTTTACCAAAACAGTTTTATTAATGAATTTGTTAAATCCCAAAATTGGATGATAGTGTGCTTATGTTGAGCATAAAGAAAATGCAACCCCAATGCACCTAGACTTGATTGGAATTATTTGTACAAAAGGTATTTAACTTGTCAGTAGTACTATTTCACTTAGAATCTTGAATATAGTATGCATACTGTGAATTTAATGGAGTTTATTTCCTCTTGTAAATTGAGTAGAACCAACTTTAGAGCTGACATGCAATTAATGAAGGATTCATTTGTGGGGTAAAAATACCCACATTTGTGCTCCATTGAGACTGGGGAAGAATGGGTTAACATGACTTTTGCTAACACAAGAGAGCTGGGCTGCCCTGAGGCACACACAGAGGCTATTTTTTGGAGGTAAAAACCCAGAAACAGAAATTCTGAAGTCATGCAGCCGTTAAGCCCAAGAAAGTCAAAGGTTGAGAATCCCCTGATTGGTGATATGGCCCAGAGGTTGACAAGTATTGAACACATATTGTCTTAACAGCTTAAAAGTCTCAGCACTGCAGATAAACAGAGTCATAAAATCCAATGGAGATTAACTTAATGGGCACATAGAAAACTTAAAACAATAAGTTCCCCTGTAGCTTTAGATTTTTTTCAGATTTTTTACACAAATGGACGATACATGTTTTAGAGAGAATGTAAAGCAGAAAAACATTTGTTGTTGTGCAGACTTGATGTCTGCCACTTAGGTTTAAAATTAAATAGAAGAAGTTAATAGTAAATGTTTTAGATCATTGATTAGGTGTGTATGTGACCAACAGTGTATAAAAGGTGGCCAGAAATAAAGATGTTTTGCTACATGCTATCTTGAGCTGTAGTCTGCTTCTTGCACCTTTTCACATTACAGAAGCGAGTTTGCACCCAAGGCAAAGCTGCTGTCCCCTCCCATCTCCAGTCATGCAACAGTATTTATATTCAAAATAATGTTTTGTTTAAATTTACATGCATGGTCTTAATGGTACACTATATTACATAAAAGTTAAGCAGAAGTTGCAGCTACTTAATCATCCATCACATCTTATCTGGCACTCAAAGTACATGATTAACTATAGTGCTATGTTTTTTATATGTAACTCTTATAATAAAAATCTTAGATAAATGAATACAAATACAACCAAAAAAATAGCTTGGTGTTGTAGTGGGTACCTGTAGTCCCAGTTACATGAGACAAGAAAATCGCTTAAGCCCAAGAGTTTAAGGTTGCTATGAACTATGATATCACTGCACTCTATCAAGGGTGACAAAGTGAGACTCTGTCTCAAAAAAAAGACTTTTTTCCTGTTTATTTTATTACTTCTTACACTTAACTGTTGCAAATTATTGAAAGCAAAGTCCAATAGTAAAATTATAATTTTTATGTATAGAATAATTACATCAATTTAATAAAAAAGATAAATCTTTAGGTATGATATACAATTTCTATCAAAGTCATCACTGAGGTTCTACTACTCTCATGAGTCTGTACACACTTGCTACTATATTAAAATTATAATATTTAAGTATGTTTGATTTCTGCTTTGGACTCCAAAGAAGAAAAATACAATGTCTTCCTCATTATTCTATTCCAAACACTTTATATAATATATTGAAACATTTAGTAAATATTTAATAAACTGAATCATCTTACATAAGAGAGGGATATCTTTAGTATATAGAAAATGAAAAAAAGTAATGGTCAATGAAAGAGAACTGAAATAAACTTGAATTTATATTTTAAACCTTGGAAGAGATAAAGAACAAATTTATTATGATTTATATAACATTATTACAGTCTTCATAACAATATGTATTAGGAAAAGATTTTACCCCTTTGTCAAGTTTAAACAATTTAGTAAAATATATATGTATAATACATAATATGTAAAATATATATATATGATACATAAATTACTTTTAAAGCCAGAATGTAATTAGGAGAGTCTGTTTAATGTAAGAAGTCTCATGTACAGAGGCTGCCAAAAATGTACACACATTTTAAGAAAGGAGAAAACTATATTAAAATTGTTATATTCAAATATATTTGATTTCTGCCATTACAAGAGGTGCTCAAATGTGACTTGTACTTGTCTTTGTTTTCAGTTTATATTGAGTTTTTTAATGTAGTTTTTTTCCTTTCTTAAAATGTGTATACATTTTGTGGTCACCCTCTGTAAATTCAGTAAATATATCCAGTGGCTACTCTATATGGGAACAATGCTGGACAATGAGAATTAGAAATGAAGGAGCCAGTCTTTACCCTTAAAATCCTCTCAAAGCACCTTTAAATATCAAAACCAACCTTTGGGAAGAATGGCGATTATTTCCAACAAGACTGTAATAAGTAAAATGTAATGGTAATACACTTTCTTGGTTAAGTGAACACGGCATTCTTACACTAAAGGGGACACTTAAAATAAGAGTTTAAAAACAACAAAATAGTCATTCACATAATAGGGTGTCCCAATGTTATCTTCAGGGGGTTGCATCTTGAGATAGGCCACTAGTACTAAAGAGCAAAAACATGACCAATTTTGTAAGAATTCACACTTTCTCTTACTACATTTGTAAATATTCATAATTTTCTTAGCCTTAACTATGACTCTGAAATAAGTGATCAAAAGTACTGTTTAAAATGTTCTTCATAGTTATCAGTTTCATCAATTTTATATTAATAAACACTAAGGTGAGAGACTAAGGATCAAAACAAGCATTTCTAAGTCTAATTTATTTCAGATAAAAAATTGTTAAAAATTTTAACAATGTTAGAATAAGGCTAATTTAAAATTGCAACATCTTCACTAAGCAATGAACATACCCATTTTCATGTACAATTCTCAGTATTGAATTTTATAGCAAAGAAAATAGCATGATATTAGTACCTGATACCAAAAATATCTAAAAAGAGTTAAATTGTTTAGAATATACAAAGTCTCAGTGCATATCTTATCTAATATTTTTAATATTATTGTGACCATGTGAAATGAACATTTTGATGAGTCTAACAAACACACACCCATGAAGTAACAACAAAATGAATGCATGTGTATAGTATAAACTATATGTCCCTATAGTATTAATTTAGCATCTTTCTTGAAGTTATTTACATTATTTAGGTACTGGTTTATAGCTATATCTATTGATCTATATTTCTTTCCTCTCATTAAAATGGTAAGGTGGATTTATTAGGGTAATCTAATCGTTCATTTTTTAAATTGCTTTGGAATTTCTAGGTGATCAATTTTACGATGAACTTTTCAATTTATCAAAAAAACAGGGTAGCTGTAATTTTTTCAAGAATTTTATTGAATGATTAAATTTATTTAGCATCTCACTGTTATGGAAATAAAATTAACATCTAGCCCAAAGTTGATAGATAATATTTTATTGAAATATATATATATGGTTTTTTTTTTTTTTTTTGGAGACAGAGCCTCAGGCTGTCACCCTGGATAGAGTGCTGTGACATCATAGCTCACAGCAACCTCCAATTTCTGGATTCAAGCGAGTCTTCTGCTTCTGCCTCCCAAGTAGCTGGCCTATAGGCACGAGCCACAATGCCTGATCATTTTTTGGTTGCAGCCATCATTGTTGTTTGGCGGTCCTGGGCTAGATTTGAACCTGCCAACTCAGGCGTGCATGGCTGACACCTTAGCCAGCTGAGCCACAGGCGCCGAGCCGAGAGAGCAATATTTTGTATACAAAAAATATAAAATGTTTTGTATATAAAATAATTTGTGTTTTCTATGTAAAATAATTATTATATATAATATATATAAGTTACAACTGAAAAGAGGTTTCCTTGATACCAATAGCTTATAATCAACAGGTGAATATAATATGATTTATAGATGTGTGCAGCAAAGGGACATAAAAACTTTCTTTTGAGTTAAAAGAAAACCCAGAAATTACCTACATTCTATAAAATTTCATTTACAATAAATATTTTAGTTATTATATATATTTAGTGTGATGGATTCCATATTATACTTTGTGACACAATATTTTATATTTACTTTTCACCTTCAGTTTTACAAATGGGTAAAATACCATATCTGTATGAGTGCATGTATTCAAACACAAGAGTATCCTTGCATTTCATAAGAAATTTTTAACAATTTAATGACAGATTGAACAGTAAGTCTCATAATTCCAAGCCAATATTATAGGTATGTCTGTGTTGTAATTTGTGTTAAATAACAAAGTGAATTCTAATGATGGGATACAGTCATCCTTGTTTTATTGTAAATGTATGTTATCAAGTGAGAAATTCCTTTGTTTCAAAACTAAGAATTAAATGCGGCATGCAAAATTTAAATTTATACTTGAACTGGTAAGCACAGCTCAATATTTCTGAAAATTGTTATATTTATACACATTTGCATACATCTAGTTCAGAAATTTTTGGCTTAACTACACGTCTTTTCAGTGACACTAACCTTGACTACCAGAGGAAGTCATTAGAGGAGGCAAAGCAAATTGTACTAATGTTAAAAAGGAAAGCTACATCACCCTTTCTTCTCCCAAGAAGATTCATTTTAAATCTTAGTTTAAATTGTGTTGTTAATAGTATGACTAATATTACGAGAGATTTGTAAGTCAACCTCAAGCAAGATCATTTTGCAATCATTTCTGAACTGAAAAGTACAGTCTTTGATGCATGAATGAGTCTATGCATAAATTATAAAATAAATAAATCATAAGGGTTCCTATTACATAAGCATGTCTGTCTCTTTGGATTCCTGCATTTGACCTACTTTTCATTAACTTCTCAGCAGTGTATCTATTGCTTCCTTTCAATTCAATGCCCTCAGGGCACTTTTAACCATTTATAACATCACTTATCTTTCTTCATTTAGTGACATGTTATGTTTAAGTTGAAATCAACTATAATTTCCATATAATGCATTTTTGAAAGCCATAAAACACATATTTAATATGATTATGTCCGTTTTATTTAGATTCATCTGCTTTAGTATTTTCATAATTTCTCCTGAATTAATGTATAGTTGTGTGTATGTGTCATATGCGTATACTATCACAAACATTTCTACTTGAACCCCATACTTTTGATTTTTTTTTCTGAAAATTTGTCTTTATGCTTTATTATGTTGTGTTTCAGTCTCATATTCTGGTTAGGAGTTGTATTTCCCTGAGAATGTTGGGATATGATTTATAAAGTTAGAAGGACACAGTATCAGTAACATGCACAGGTCTTGGTTTCATTTCAGATCCTCATCTCTGCTCTTAGCTGAGCTTCTTACAAACCAGATTTCAGGTTCATTCCCTGCAGACGGCAACTCTCCAGTACTCTGCTTAGGAATAGTTACCTGACTGCCCCGGAAAAGATTTTCCAAGTGTAACCAACTCATGCAGGGTTTTAACAGTACTTCTGTTTGCAGTCTCATATTTTACTCATTTTTTTTTTTCTCGGTGACATCTGGAAGTTTATGATTCCTGAGTCTCTGGAATTCCTCAAACAAAATTACAGTTTTCTCCCTCTCATTACATGAAATTCGTCCTTCTTGTCTCTGGTGACTTTGTTACCTTTTGTCCATCACTTTCCCATCTTAAGAATTCTGTTGACAAGTTTTTTCTTTTCTTTGCATTATGCCTGCACATATTCTCATTTCTTTACCTCATTTTACTGAGGATCACTAGTGTACATGTGTGTCTAAAATTATGTTTTTTATATTCTTATATAATAAAAGTAGTAAATATTGGATTTCTTCTTTTAACATATTTTTTAGGACACAATATTGCTAAATACAGGAACAATGTTATACTGCAAATCTCTACCGCTTATTTATCTTATTTACTGAAACTGTATATCCATTGAGCATTCACTACTTGCTTCCCCCTCCCTCCACCCCTGGCAACCAGGATTCTACTCTTTGTCAGTGCATGATGTTATAACTTCATACAGGAGTCATGTAACATTTGTTCTTCTATTCCTGGCTTATTTTATTAATTGTAATGTCTTCCAGGTTCATCCATTCTGTCTCATATGTCAGGGTTTCTTGTCTAATGCCAAATATTATATTGTAGTGTATACCAGATTTTACTTATCCATTTAACCATAGTTGGACATTTTGCTGTTTCCACATCTTGATTATCATGAATATACTGCAATGAACATGAGAGTGCCAATATCTCTTCTAAATTTTTATTTTACATCTGTTGGAAGTATGCTTAAAAATAAAATTGCTAAATCAAATGATAGTTCCGTTTTCCACAGAAGCTGTATGTACCATTTCACCTTCTCACCAATAATGCATGTGAGTTAGTTTCTCCATATTCCTGACAACATCTCCTTTCTACTTTATGTTTTTCATGTTACTTTATTTTATGATAGTTGTCTTAAAAGATCTAAGATAATATCTCCTTATACATTTAATTTGCATTTCCCCATGATTTAGTTATGTTGAGCATATTTCATATTCTTTTTTTTTTTTTTTTTTTTT
>CAUYON010103692.1:0-14127 GCA_963573935.1 Arctocebus calabarensis
CAAGGTCTCTATTCTGTTCACAGTAGTGCCAAAGAAGATGAAATATTTGGGAGTTTCCTTAATGAAGGACATGAAAGATCTCTATAAAGAGAACTATGAAACTCTAAGAAAAGAAATAGCTGAAAAATGTTAACAAATGGAGTCAGGTTTCTGGATAATTCTGCACTCACTTTAGTTTCACTTATTAAGCTATTGTCGGATAAGTAAGTGTAATTGCTTCATAATTAACGTTAAATTCTCTCAAAATTTATAAATAAATGCCTTCTGCTCTCAGACTCTTTTCCTTCAGTAAGAGGAAACTGCAGACACTGGAGGGCGAGGCTGATGACCGGATATATAAATAATAACTAATAAATATTAATGAAGTGTCCTCTCCCGCCAACCAGGTCCCGGTAAAACCTCCTCTGGACTGGGCCCCACCCCCGCCCCGCCCCCATGAATACGCGGAGCGCTCTGCCCTCCCCGACCCGCCCCGCCCTCTACTCTTCCCTCGCAACGGACTCTTCCTTCAAACGGGAAACAAGATGGCGGCGGCAGGTCCGAGTACTCGGGCCTCTTCTGCAGCGGCGGCGGCGGCTCTGAGTCGGCGGGGCCGGCGGGGCCGCTGTGACGAGATGGCGGCAGCTAAGACTGGAACTGCAGGCGCGGCCTCTGGACCCGCGCTGTTGGTACTACCGCCTCCCTTGCTGCAGCCGCCGCCACCGCCGCGGCCGGAGGTGTCGGGCTGCGCCGGATGCCTGGAGACCCCGGGGGAAGCGGCGGCCCTGCCGTGCGGCCACTCGCTGTGCGGGGGTTGTGCCCAACGCGCCGCCGACGCGGCCGGCCCAGGTTGCCCGCGCTGCCGCACCCGAGGCTCGGGGTGGGCCCGCCGTCGGGCCCGCGACGACAGCCAGGCCGACGCGGAGGTGCTGGGGGAGCGCGCCCGGCGCAGCCAGCCCGAGCGCTGCCGCCCGCGCCGGGACGGGGGTGCGGCCGCCGCGGGGCCCAGGCCGGAGCAGGAGCCGCGCGCCGCGCCTGCGGAGCCAGGTGGAGCTTCCCCTCCTCCCTTGGGGTCGGACCAAGGCCGAGCGAGCCGCGGCTGGGCCTGGTTAGTGGGTGGAGAGTCCCGGGCCCTACTTGAACGTGTGTGGAGAGTTCGTGAGGTTGGAACCCGGGCTCTGCCAAAAGGTGTAGTGTGTGTTTCCGAATTTTCAACTTCAGCGTGAAAAGTACAGGCACTTTGATTTGGAGGGGCTGCGAGAGGACCCTGCACCTTACATGAGTCAGAAGTTCGGAGGCAAACAATTCTTGCAACAAGTTAGGGGCAGGTTGGAACTGATGTGTGGAGGAGGAGGGGCGGTGGGGGATAAGAGAAGTGCTTGCTTTAGTGTTGGATAAAGAACTTGGAGTCTTAATGCTTGGAGAGATGTGACTCCTGAGCCTGAATGGGTCAGCCCCTCACTGTCATATCTCCTGAGCCTGAATGGGGACAGGTTGAATCTGAGGATATCAGGGAGCTTTTCAGACCCGAGAGCAGAGCAGGTTGGGAGAATGAGCTCATGGGTGCAGCAGTTCTTTTCATGAAATCTTGAAAAATACATGGTGAGCACAGAGCCTAGTCCATCATTAGGAAGCAATAAGCGTCAGCTGTTTATATTTATAATAATACTAATAATAAGTTCCAGTAGTACCTGACAGAATAGCTGGGCTGGGTTTTAAAGTTTTGGAAACAAAGATTGGTTGACAGAGGCTGCTTTTATCTCCTTGACACTGTGTGTTTCCTACTATCCTGACAATTAAGTGTTGCAGGACTCTTGCCTTGAACTTCTTTGCCTTTCTTACCACTAGCAGCTTGCCATTCCTCTTGGTTCTGGTTTGAGATAGAAAATGCCCACAAACTTGTTTTATAAAATATAAACAAGATTGTGATACAACTTAACAACTCTTTGGGGGGGACACACCCAGTGAACATAACTTTGATTTAAAAAAAATGCTTATTTAGATGGAGATTTTCAAGAAACAAATCAGGGAAGGCCAGATATTTGAATCTTTTATGTTGGGAATTCTGTCATGTGTTATTTTCAGTAGGGAATAAGAGGCATTGTTTGTTTATGAAAGTGCAGTCCCTAAAAACTACAGATTGCAAGATGCAGTCTGTTTTGATTCAAGCAATCAGAGACACCTGACCTGTATCTATCTTATTTTTTATGTTGCTTGTACTCCTTTTAAGCTTCACAACAAAAATAAAATATTTTTATTTACATTTTATAGATGAAACTGAGGTCCAGAGGAGTTAAGTAGCTTACCTAAGGGTGAAAACCCAGTTCCATCTGATTTCTGCTCAAAGCAGGGTTGAAGACTTCCTCAGATATCATGTATTTTGTGGATGCTGTGTGATGATCTCATTTGTTATTTAATTTGCTTCAAATTCTGAGATTATGTTCAAATTATATGACAATATTTCTCTGGTCTCCTTATTAGTGATATTGATTATAGGGCAAATACAATAGAGATTTTTATTTTGTTTTCTTTAGATTGGAATCCATTTTGAAATAATCATGTCAGAAATCTGAACCATGGGAAGAATTATGGCATGATGACTTGTGTAGACTTTTTTTGCTTGAAAAAATTTTTGTTATATTTGGATGTGGTGGCTTACACCCATAATCCTAGCACTCTGGGAGGCCAAGGTGGGTGGATTCCCTGAGCTCAGGAGTTGAGGGAGTTAGAGCCTGAGCAAGAGTGAGACCCCATCTCTACTAAAATAGAAAAAAATATCTAGGCATTATGCAGGTACCTGTAGTCCCAGCTACTCTGGAGGCTGAGGCAGGAGAATCATTTGGGCCTGAGAGTTTAAGGTTGTTTGAGGTTTCTGTGAGCTATGATGGTGCTACAGCACTCTTCCCAGAGTGACAGAGTGAGACTGTCTCAAAAAAGAAAAGAAGGCTTGGCATCTGTGGCTCAGCGGGCTAAGGCGCCAGCCACGTACACCTGAGCTGGCGGGTTCAAATCCAGCCCGGGCTTGCCAAACAACAATGACGGCTGCAACCAAAAAATGGCCAGGCATTGTGGCGGGCGCCTGTGGTCCCAGCTACTTGGGAGGTGGAGGCAGGAGAACTCGCTTGAGCCCAGGAATTGGAGGTTGCTGTGAGCTGTGATGCCACAGCACTCTATCCAGGGTGACAGCTTGAGGCTCTGTCTCAAAAAAAAAAAGAAAAGAAAAGAAATTTTTGTTGTACGGTATATCCATTGATTAAGGAAAATTATCTAAAATAAAATTCCAAATTAGGATCTATTAACTCACTTAGCATCCCCTAGTTTGTTTTTATGAGGATCATAGTGAAAGATACTTTTCCTACATATTTTTGGATTATTGAGTATATATGCTTAGATGCTTATTCGGCCAAAGAATTTTAGAAGAATAGAAAAATATTGAGCTGGGCAGCACCTGTGGCTCAATCTGTAGGGCACTGGTCCCATATACCGAGGGTGATGGATTCAAACTTGGCCCCAGCCAAACTGCAACAACAAAAAAATAGCTGGGCATTGTGGTAGGCACCTGTAGTCCCAGCTACTTGGGAGGCTGAGGCAAGAGACTCTCAAAAAAAAAAAAAAAAAAAGAATTACTGTTTTAATCCATGTTCTTCATTCTGCAGAAGAGAAAACTGAGGCAAAGAACGGAGAAGAGAGTTTATGTAAGTTAACAGTAAATAAACAAGGGCTGAAAGAAACAGCCTAGTTTATAGTGAAACGCTCATGATGGCTTTTTTTTGAGACAGAGCCTCAAGCTGTCGCCCTGGGTAGAGTGTCGTGGCATTATAGCTCACAGCAACCTCCAATTCCTGGGCTCAAGCGAGTCTTCTGCCTCCGCTTCCCAAGTAGCTGGGACTGCAGGCGCCTGCCACACTGCCCGGCCATTTTTGTTTTTGGTTGCAGCCGTCATTGTTGTTTGGTGGGCCCAGGCTGGATTTGAACCCGCCAGCTTGGGTGTACGTGGCTGGTGCCTTAGCCCGCTGAGCCACAGGCGCCGAGCCTCATGATGGCTTTTAAGAGAGAAAACTAAAAATACTAGTCTAATAAATACTTACATTGTGCTTTTTTTTTTGAGACAGAGCCTCAAGCTGTCACCCTGGATAGAGTGCGTGGCATCACGGCTCACAGCAACCTCCAATTCCTGGGCTCAAGCGAGTCTCTTGCCTCCACTTCCCAAGTAGCTGGGACTGCAGGCACCCGCCACAACGCCTGGCCATTTTTTGGTTGCAGCCATCATTGTTGTTTGGCGGGCCTGGGCTGGATTCGAACCCGCCAGCTCAGGTGTACGTGGCTGGCACCTTAGCCCGCTGAGCCATAGGCACCAAGCCTACATTGTGCTTTTATGAGTGGGAAGCAGCAACAGAAATAGCAATTTTAGGAATATTTAACAATACATTGTTTATTGGTATTCTTTTGGTATAGTTAGGTCAGTTGATAAAGGAAATGTGAGGCTAGCTAATGAAATTTTGTGGAAATACACTAGTGCTAAAGTGAAATTTTAAAAGTTTTAAAAGTTTTAAAAGAAATTTTGCTCAAATTCCAGTCTTGGCAGGGCACGGTGGCTCATCCCTGTATTGCTAGAACTCTGAGAGGCTGAGGTGGGAGGATTGCTTGAGGTTAGGAGTTCAAGACCAGCCTGAGCAAAGTAAGATGTCTTCTCTACTAAAAATAGAAATATTAGCTGGGCGTGTGGCAGGTGCCTGTATAGTCCCAGCTACAGAGGAGGCTGAGGCAGGAGAATAACTTGAGCCCAGGAATTTGAGGTTACTATGAGCTAGGCTGATGTCATGGGCAACAGACTGAGACACTTCTCAAAAAAAAAAAAAAAGAAAGTCCAGCCTCTTCTTTTGAATTGCTTTGTTTATGAAATAAGAGCTTGTGCTTGTTGAAAATTTGGTTGCACTGGTGACGTTTATGTTTTTTACCAGCTTCTTGGTTTGCTTTAAGGTTCTGAACCTTAATGTTTCATTTAATTCTTAGAGGCATTCTCAGTTTGCTTTTGTATATAATACCAGTTCTTGTTGATTTATGAAATCCCAGTAAGGCTATATCAGTGATCATTTCAGGATAAATTCAGACTTCAGTTCATGTTGAGGATCTGCATCTCATTGTATATATCGACATATTAAGTATTTGGACCATCTTGAGCAATATTCAGGAATAACTACTCGATGCTGGGCACTATTCTGGGTCCTTGGGAAACTTCACTGTCTATCTCTCTAATGGAGTTTATATAGTTTATATTCTAAATTTAGAGATAGTCCTGGTCTATTGATTTAAAAAACATATTTACCACACACGCGTACATAGGCAGATTTAGAACTGTATGTTAAAGCTACTCTTAAGCCTCATTTCTTCCCCCTGTAATCCCGTGACACACAAAGCCTCTTAAGAATTTTAAGAATTCATTTAGACTTTTGATTTGAAATCAGGGATGATTATTCTGAATTACACAGCGTATGAACTTGAAACTAAGACCTTTTTAGTTTTTAGGACAGTTCTTTTTCTTTTATGATGTAATGATTGAGGAGAAAAGCTAGACAAAGGCTGATGAATCTTTCAATTGACAGTTTAATTTTTTTTAATTTGTGATATTAGAAGTTCATTTCAAAAATTGAATACATAAAAAAATTGAATACTGCTTCATTTATCCCTTCACTGTATTTCACCTCAACTTCCCTGATCACTTAGGTTTAATATTTATATCTTTAAAAATTTCCTCATTCTGTGAAAACAAGTAGTTGACAGTGTATCCTATGTATGTAGTCTGAATTACATTCAGGAGTAAGGAATAATGAAACCATGTGGTTATAGTGTTAAAGGACAGGAATTTCCCTGGTCTGTAGCATTTCTTTTGATATGTATAAAATGACTCATCCCATTATCCTTAATGGCATGTATTCCAGAATTTTAGAGTGTCATTATGTGTTATACCAATGCAAAAAACATTTGCTTTGTGCTGATATGTTTTTTAAAACTTGGTGAGATCATTTCCTCATGTATTCTACCAACTAAGTGTCAGTTACCATTGAAGGAGTAGCTCCAGTCTATAAAATTCAGGATTGAGCAGCAAGAACTGGTGAGGTATTTGTGCATTCCTGTTTCCACTCCCTTCCTGTCAAATTTCTAGTTAATCTTGGAAGAGTTACCATGAATTCACTTATATCTGAGTTTGAGTATATGTTTGTCAGATGTTACTCCACTAATTCAATGAGCATTTTTTTGGGGGGAGGCACACTCTCTGCAAGATGATACAATTAAAAAAAAAAGAGGAATAAGACTTGGTCGCTATTCTTTAAGACTCCAAGTTGGGGAAATAACATGCTCAAGTAACAACACAAAGTGTTAAGTTTGGCAGATGCTTAATGCTAGCAGTTTAGGAATCTGGATGGAACCAGAGGAAAGCATTTGAACTGTTATGTTGAAGAAATTTGGAATTTATCAGGTGAGGGAGGATGGTATATTCATTCCAGGCAAAAGAGCCTGCATCTATAAAGGCATAAAGGTGCTTGGGATATTCAGGAATGTGCTTGGGATAGTAACTGGCAATAAGTTAAAATAGGAGTCTGGTAGTGGAGTGAGGAAAGAGTAGAAAAGAGACTGCAAATGGCAGATCATGAAGGGCATTATGTATGTCATGCTAGAACAACTTTGGACTTTATCTGGTATACAGTGTGAAACCCTTAAAGATTTTTTTTTTTTTTTGAGACAGACCTCAAGCTGTCACCCTGGATAGAGTGCTGTGGCATCACAGCTCACGGCAACCTCCAATTCCTGGGCTCAAGCGAGTCTCCTGCCTCTGCCTCCCAAGTAGCTGGGACTACAGGCGCCCACCACAGCGCCCGGCCATTTTTTTGGTTGCAGACGTCATTGTTGTTAGGCGGGCCTGGGCTGGATTTGAACCTGCCAGGTCAGGTGTACGTGGCTGGCTCTTTAGTCTGTTTAGCCACAGGCGCTGAGCCCCTTAAAGATTTTTAAGTAGTATTGTCATAATGTAACTTAGAAAGACAATACATATTCAGTTGCAGTAGGAAAGATGGAAGTGGAAACTGGAGGGAGGGAGTCCAGTTCAGAAATTATTTTAGTAGCTCAGGCAGTAGATGAAGGGGACTAGAGTGTTGGCTGTGGGGATGTTACCTTCTGTCATTTATTAATTTAGTAGTCTTTTGAGGGTCTTCTCTATCCTGGGGACTGGAGCTGTAAATAGAGGTAAAGCATGATTTTGTCTCAAACTGTAGTTGAGAAAATTGGTATGTAAACATGCAGTTGAAATGTGCTATAGTAAATATGATAATAACTGTTAGGTAAGATACAATTATAGAAGGCAATATGTGTGTGTATATAGTAGAACCTTTGTAACTTGATCACTGAAGTCAACATAAAGAACTAGGACTACTATACCGATCTGAGCATGTACTTTACTTTCTTTTTTTTTTAAGGCAAGCATAAAATAAAGTTTATTGAGGAAGAGAAAGACAGGTTTACAGAGTAAGAAAGTTTACAAAGCAGGATACATATACCACAAACAGCGAATAGGCCTCCATTGCCAGGCACAGAGGCCTACTTTACTTTCTTATACAAAGTAGGCACGGAGGCCTACTTTACTTTCTTATACAGCTTTTATTAGAGAATATCATATGAAATCATGTATATAAAACGTGAAATCATACAGAGTATTGTAAAATTAGTACATTTACTGTTTTCTCATGGTTTAATCATTCTTTCTGAAAAAAGAGTTGATCTTGGTCTGTTTCTTATTCTTATTCCAAACATAAATGGGGAAAACACTCTTAGGATTGGCTGAACCACTCATCCTACCTGGGCATTTTTCCACAGTAGATGACGTCAATTGCATTATCAGATGCCTGACATCTTTTTTTGTAGTCTCTGCAATTTATGTGTCATCCTTACTTCTTCCACTTTATCAGGTGCTTCATGCACTTTTTACACTGATACACTCTTTGGTCACTATTGCTTGGAAAATTAGTTCTGGGTCAGGTTCATTACAGGCTGCCACTTCATTATAAATTGTAACAAAACTTCCAAAATCTACTCCTTTAAATTCTGCCATGGGAGATGGGCTGTCCAATGTGGTCAAAACATTGTGCTTTTGGATTGTGACAAATCCAGCTTTCTCAGAACACTTCTCTGTTGTTTCTGGAGAACTTTGTTCTAAGCAGAACTGATCCAAAGGACAGCATCAGAGCTATCCTTTTAACTGATGCAGCAGATGAAGTTGTTTCCATGGGTAGATCACAGGTTGGTGTTTTAGTAATGACCCACTGCAGGAGCTGGACTCAGTAGTGCATATTAACTGTTTTGATAATGCTTTGGTCAAGAGGTTTTGTTTTTGAGGTCACGTCTGAAGGCAGAAATTTCAGGTCACATTTGTGAGACTCACTTTTGGATGACTAGGACAGTTGTCTGTTGTCAGTAGAATAGCCCATTTCTTCGTTTCTTGGTTAATCACCCAAACCACTTCTCATATGGGATACTACTAGTCATCCATGCACATTTGTTTGATCTCCAAGTGATGGGGAGGTCTTTGGTGGTCGGATTCTTGAATGCCCATGCCTTTCCTGATTTACCAATCTCCAAGGGCTTTAGTTTGTTTCTGGTTGAGCCAATGTAAAGCAGAACTGTGAAATGTTCTTTTGGAAAGTTTTCTTCTTTTAACATTTGTCACCCCTTGTGACCAGGCTCCTGTTAGGCATCCCCTTGAAAAAGAGTCTGCACTGGTTAGCATTGAAGATGTCGTCATCTTCTAAGCCTTTGGCTAAGTCCAGGAACTTTTTGGTGAGCTCTTCTACAACTTCTACTGGAACTTCATTGGATTCGCTACACACACTTTCTGGGAGAGCTCGTGTTGTAGTTTAAATTTCTTGAGCCGACCACTTGATGCTTAGAAATCTACCCCAAATTCCTGTGAGACTTTTTTAACAACTTCTTATATCATCAACCTGGAGATTTGGGCATTAACTGCCCTCATTCGAACCAGCTTAATGTGGCTTTCTTGATTTCATTAAGGGAAATTTTCCTTTTCTGCTGTAGGGCTCTGCTTTCCTTAGCATATCTCTCCAAGTATTCATGTTTATGTATGTATATATATGTTTGTTTCTTTTTTTTTTTTGGAGACAGAGCCTCAAGCTGTCACCTTGGATAGAGTGCTGTGGCATTACAGCTCACAGCAACCTCCAATTCCTGAGCTCAAGTGAGTCTCCTGCCTCTGCCTCCCAAGTAGCTGGGACTACAGGCACCCGCCACAACGCCCGGCCATTTATTTGGTTGCAGCCGTCATTGTTGTTTGGCGGGCCTGGGCTGGATTCGAACCTGCCAGCTCAGGTGTACGTGACTGGCGCTTTAGTCTGTTGAGCCACAGACGCCAAGCCTCATGTTTATATTTTTGTTTGTTGCTAACTATGGTCTTGCTAACACGAAAATGCTTGCTGGTTTTCTTTGGCTACTACTTTCCAGAAAACGTACATCAACCTTTTCCTTCATTGCCAGCTCTTTGAGTTCTCTCCTTTTGGTCATTATGTTCTAGTAACTGTAAAATTTTTTAGTAATTGTGGGATGCACCTACAATTCAGACGAGTCCTTCAACTTGAAAAAATCTTCTGCAACACATGATAAACAATAGGACATTAGGTCTAATCCAACACATGGTAATAATAAAATGTGAAAAAAATAACTTTTTTTTTTTCTTTTTTTTTTCTGAGACAGAGCCTCAAGCTGTCACCCTGGGTAGAATGCCATGGCATCACAGCTCACAGCAACCTCCAATTCCTGGGCTCAAGCGAGTCTCCTGCCTCTGCCTCCCAACTAGCTGGAACTACAGGCGCCCGCCACAGTGCCTGGCCATTTTTTGGTTGCAGCCGTCATTGTTTGGCAGGCCCGGGCTGGATTCGAACCCGCCAGCTCAGGTGTACGTGGCTGGCTCCTTAGCCCGTTGAGCCACAGGCGCTGAGCCGAAAAAATAACTCTTAATATTAAAAAAAAAATACAACTAAGGAGCAAATTCCACACCTTCTGCCCGTTGGTGTAGAGTGGACTCAACTGGTCAAGTTTTAGAGGGTAAATTAATATTGTGTGTCACAGGCCAAGTGCTAAAGTACAACTCAGAGAGGTGGCCAAGATATAGAGGTCAGTCTTCCTCAAGTACATGTGCATGTCTGGCCTATGAAAATTAGGTCATCTTAAGGAAGTGATTAATGTAGGGACATGGCCAACTTCAGAGGTTCTATTGTATTAATAGATTAGGCTAGTTGAGGAGGATCTAGATAGACCACCTGGATTCAAATTCTAGCTTTGCTGTTTATAGCTGTGTGTTATTGAGCACACTTTGTTTCTTCTTTTGGAAAATCAGGATGGTAATAGTACCAGTATCATAAGTTTGTTGTTAAAAACTAATGAGCTTTACTGTTTGGCGTGTAAAGAGCTCAGTAAATATTAGCTGTTTTCACAAGGTAGAGAATCTAACTTGGTTGGGTCTGGAATGGCTTCAATGAAAGGCAGATATGTGACCATGAGCGCTCCCTTGGGTTGATGAGTGTAAAGATGAGAAAGGGAAATCAGTATATTTAAAGGCAGAGGAGCTTGAAACAATAAGAGTTCTAGGGATTGTAAATGAGAGTGTTTAGAGCATAGAATGTACATGGGAGAGTGAAAGACTACGTAGAACTGCAGAAATGGATAGTTGCTGGATAATAATAGTGGACTTTGAATGCCATGCTAAGGAGTGAGGATCCACTGGAGTTTCAAAGATGAATTCATCTTCACATTTTAGAGTGATCACTTTCATGAGGATAATGTAGTGAATGAACTAGCCAGCTCAAATTCTGTTTTTAATAAGATAGCTAAATAAAATAAGCCAAAAACTGTTCTGTTGCAAATATCCAGAAAGCTGGATTAAAAGAACACTTCTAGGCTGGGCTAGTTGGCTCACACCCATAATCCTAACACTCTGGGAGGCTCAGCCTGATAGATCACTTGAGCTCAGAAGTTCAAGACGAGCCTGGGCAAGGGCAAGACCCTGTTCCAGTTATTGTGGCAGGCAGTCACAGCTACTTGGAAAGCTGGGGCAAGAGGATCACTTGAGCCTAAGAGTTTGAGGTTGCTGTGAGCTATGATGATGCCATGGCACTCTATTCAGGGAAGCAGAGTAAGACTCTGTCTCAAAAAAAAAAAAAAAAAGAAAAAAAAAAGAAAATAAGATTAATGATGAATTAGAAGATTGATAATGAATTGAATGCTGAGGCTGGGTGATTGATATGTGGGGGTTCATTGTATGGATCCCTGTAATATATATTTGATACTTTTACATAATAAAAAATGCATGAAAAAATTTTGTCCATTAAAGAAATACCAGGCACAGATGGTTTTATTAGTTATCTTAATATTGAAGGATGGAGGGGAGGAAGGAGGGGGGGTTACAGTGTATGGCACATCTCTTGGAGTGGGACACAATTATAAGAGAAACTTTAACAGATACAATCATTGTAACCCAATTCTTTGTACCCTCAGTGAATCCCAAACAATTAAAAAAAAAAATAAATTGGAGGGTGGATGATTTTTATGCATCTATATCAGGGAATAAAAAAGATTCCCAGACTTGTTTTGAGAGGCTTTTTCAACTTGATAACAAAATCACACAAACACAGTATGAAAAAGGAAAAGTATAGACCAATTTCATAAATGGAGATTTTGAAATTTCTAAATGAAATATAAACCAAATCTTTAACCATACATGGGATTTAAAAAGGAAAACACCAAATCTAGTATTAATAATATATTTTTAAAAAGCACGGTCAAGGTTGGTGGCTCACACCAGTGGTCCTAGGCCTCTTAGGAGGCCAAGGTGGGAGGATTGCTTGAGGTTAGGAGTTTGAGACCGGCCTGTGCAAGAGCAAGACCCTGACCTCAACCTTGTCTCTACAGTGAAATAGAAAAACTAGTTGAGTGTGCTGGTGTGTGCCTATATTCCTAGCAACTTGGGAGACTGAGGTAGGAGGATCGCTTCAGCCCAGGGGTGTGAGGTTGCAGTAAGTGATGATGACACACCACTATACTCCAGCCAAGGAGAGAGAGTGAAACCCTGTCTCCAAAAAAAAAAAAAATTAAAACCAAATAGCCTTTATTCCAAGAATGGTAGTTTGCCTTAACGTTAATAATCTAATCCTCATATTAACAAAGTACTAAATAATAAAACCATATAATCTTAGTAGAAAAATGTTTGACAACATTTATTACTCATTATTAAAAACAAATTAGAACAATTGGAATAGAAACGCATATTAAGTGGAATTATATTTCCTTTTAAAATGGTTAGTGGAATCATTTTAAGGATGATTAGGATGAAGCTGGGTGATTGATATGTGGGGGTTCATTATATGGATCCCTCTAATATATATTCAATACTTTTACATAATAAATACATGGAAAAATTTTTCCATTAAAGAAGTACCAGGCACAGATGGTTTTATTAGTTACCTTAATATTGAAGGATGGAGGGGAGGAGGGAAAGAGTGAGGGGGGTTACAGTGTATGACACACCTCTTGGGGGTGGGACAAGAGGGACTTTAATCTGTCAATTCTTTGTGCCCTTAGTGAATCTCAAACAGTACAAAATTAGAAAAGACAAATTTTGAAGAACATGATGGTAGACTTGCTTTATCAAATATCAAGCTGTTTAAATACATATTAAAACTGTGATGTATGGTGTCAGGATGGTTGAATAACTGTTACAGAATTAAAGAGCTTAGAAACATGTCTTATGTATTTGAATTTGGTGGATAATAGGTGGCATTATAAATCAGTGTGATAAGGGTATCATTTTTATTTGTCAAGGATAGTTACTTTATTAACTTTTCTATAGAAGCTGGGTGCAGTAGCTCATGCCTGTAATCCCAGCACTCTGGGAGGCTAAGGTGGGTGGATTGTTAGAACTCAGGAGTTGAAGACCAGCCTGAGCAAGAGTGAGGGAGGCCCCATCTCCACTAAAAATGGAAAAACTAGCTGGGTGTTGTGGAAGGCACCTGTAGTCCCAGCTACTTGAGAGGTTGAGGCAGGAGGATCACTTGAGCCCAAGAGTTTGAGGTTTGCTGTGAGCTATGACAGCACAGCACTCTACACAGGGTAACAGAGTGAGACTCTTGTCTCAAAAAAAAAAAAAAAGTTTTCTATGGAAAACAAGAACAAATAGATCTTTATTTCATACCATATACAAAAAATTCCAAATGGACTAAAGGTCAAACTGTAAAACTTGTAAAAGTATCTCTATGAAATACAGTATAGCAGTATACTGTATTTTTTTTAAACAACACAAAACAAAGAAAAAGATTGCTAATTTGACCACATTAAAATTAAAATCTAAATGACGAAAGAAAGCAAGATAAACAACAGGCTGGCAGAAAGTATTTGCAATGAAATAACTGACAGAAGATTGATATTCAATATAAATCAACTACATGTCACTATGACAGCTTATTAGAAAGATAGTGAGGGGATTTGACAAGGCATTTTATAGAAGAGGAAAGCTGAAAGGACAGTGGACATCTGGAATGAGGCTCAACATCATTAGCAATCAGAGAAATGGAAATTAAAGCGATGATGAGATGCCCTCAGACTATAAGTTATGATTGATTTAATAGAACTTATTTACTAGGGGAGTTGGTATACAATCACATTGGAGAGTGGTTTGGCCATACCTAGTAAAGTTGAAGAGATACGTTCCTTCCTTGCAGAGATTCTATTAATAGGAGTCTGGCCAGGTGAAACTCGTGTGTGTGTGTGTGTGTGTGTGTGTGTGTGTGACAATTATACTCATTACACTATTGTAGGACTGGGAAAGGTGGTAACAATTGTTTTGGTGGGAGAAGGGATAAAGGGATAAATTATGGTTTCTGCAGCTGTTACAGTGAATGAGCTAGGTCTTAAAAATTTTGTGAGACAGAGCCTCAAGCTGTCACCCTGGATAGAGTGCTGTGGCATCACAGCTCACAGCAACCTCCAATTCCTGGGCTCAAGCGAGTCTCCTGCTTCTGCTTCTCAAGCAGCTGGGACCACAGGCGTCTGCCACAACGCCCAGCCATCTTTTTTTTTTTTTTTGGTTGCAGC
>CAUYON010103693.1:0-29736 GCA_963573935.1 Arctocebus calabarensis
AGTTTTCTCTGATTAGAGCTTGTGGGATGGGACCTGCTGTCCTCCCTGTGGGAGGGGCCGGCTGCCCCTCCGCCACGCAGGGGGAAACAGTCTGCACCTGTTTCCAGTTAAGAATTATATTTCGAACGCGCCAATCCTCCCCATCTCTGTGTCTCACCAGTTGCCCATCCACTCCAATAGTTGACACGGGGAAAGATCCAGAGCTCCCACCCTCTCACCTGCTGACCTGGGAGAGATGGGCTATAGGACCATCTCTGCCGCCATCTTCCTCCGCCTCCCACTTTTTTTTTTTTCTATTCTTGAGATGATTTTTAAGAAGAATGTGTTCCAGCTCCAACCATGTAAACAAGAAAGCGGTAAAGTCTCCATCTTTCTTTAAGGCTGCATAATATTCCATGGTATACAAGCACCACAATTTATTAATCCATTCCTGGGTCGATTGGCCCTTGGGCTTCTTCCATGACTAAGCAATTATAAATTGGGCTGCAATGAACATTCTGGTACAGATGTCTTTGTTATAATGTGATTTTTGGTCTTCTGGGTATATACCTAGTAAAGGAATTATAGGGTCGAATGGAAGGTCAATTTTTAGATCTCTACGTATTCTCCAAACATCCTTCCAAAAGGAACGTAGTAGTGTACATTCCCACCAGCAGTGTAGAAGTGTTCCCTTTTCTCCACATCCACACCAACATCTCTGGTTTTGGATTTTATGATGTGAGCTAATCTTAGTGGGGTTAGGTGATATCTCAAAGTAGTTTTGATTTGCATTTCTCTGATGATTAAGGATGGTGAGCATTTTTTCATGTGTCTGTAGGCCATGCGCCTGTCTTCTTTAGAGAAGTTTCTCTTCAAGTCCTTTTCCCAACTGAGATAGGATCACTTATTCTGTTCTTGCTAATATGTTTGAGTTCTCTGTGGATTCTGGTTATTAAACCTTTGTTGGAGGCAAAACCTGCAAACATTTTCTCCCATTCTGAGGGCTGTCTGCTTGCTATACTTACTATGTTCTTGGCTATACAGATTTTTAGTTTGATCAGGTCTCCATAGTGTATTTTTGATGCAGCTTCAATTGCCTGGGAGTCCTCCAGGCAATTATTCACACAGGCCAATTCTTTTAAGAGTTTCCCTGCACTTTCTTCTAGAATGTTTATACTTTCATGTCTTACATTTAAATCTTTAATCCACTGAGAGTCTATCTTATTTAACAGTGAGAGGTATGGCTCCAGTTTCAGTCTTCTACAGGTCGCTAAAGTGTTCAACCAGCACCATTTGTTAAATAGGGAGTCTTGTCCCCACTGAATGTTTTAATTGGCATGTCAAAGATCAAGTAACATTAAGCAGCTGGATTTATCTCTTGGTTCTCTATTCCATTCCAAATATCTATCTCTCTGTTTTTGTGTCAGTACCATGCTGTTTTGAACACTATTGATTTATAGTACAGTCTCAGGTCAGTAGCATGATTCCTCCTGCTTTGTTTTTATATCTGAGTAATGTCTTCATATTCAAGGGTTTTTTTGATCCAATATAAAACTAAGTATTATTTTGTCAAGATCTTTAAAATATGACAATGGAGCTTTAATAGGAATTGCATTAAAATTATATATTTCTTTGGGTAATATAGACATTTTAACAATGTTGATTCTTCCCAGCCATGAGCATAGTATGTTTTTCCATTTGTTAACATCTTCAGCTATTTCTTTTCTTAATGTTTCATAGTTCTCTTTATAAAGATCTTTCACATCCTTTGTTAGGCTGTGGGTTTGCTGTAGATGGTCTCTATCGGTTTAAGAAATGTCCCTTCTATACCATTCTTTTTAAGTGTTCTGATCATGAAGGGATGCTGGATATTGTCAAAAGCTTTTTCTGAATCAATTGAGAGAATCATATGTTCTTTATTTTTTAATTTGTTTATAAACATAAACATAAACAAATTAAATCGATTACATTTATAGATTTAACTATATTGAACCAGCCTTGAGACCCTGTGATAAAGCCCACTTGGTCATGTTGTATAATGCTTGATGTGTTGTTGGATTCTCTTTATTAGGATCTTGTTGAATATTTTTGCATCAATATTCATTAGTGATATTGGTGTTTAATTTTCTTTTCTTGTTGGGTCTGTCCCTGTTTAGCAATCAAGGTAATGTTTGCTTCATAGAATGTATTGGGTAGTATTCCTTCTTTTTCTATATTCTGGAAGAGGTTTAATAATATAGGTACTAGTTCTTCTTTAAGGGATTGGTAGAATTCTAACATGAAGCCATCTGGTCCCATGGTTTTCTTTTAAGGGAGATTTTGTATAATTGATGCTATTTCAGAGCTTGATATTGTCTTATTCAAAATTTGCACTTGGTTCTGCCTAAGGCTAGGTAGGTGGCGTGCTTCCAAGTATTGGTCAGTTTCCTTCAGATTTTCATATTTCTGAGAGTAAAGTTTCTTGTAATATTTCTTAAGGATTTTTTGAATTTCTGAGGGGTCATTTGCTATTTTGTCTTTACCTTTTCTGATTGATTAAATTAGCAATGTTACTCTTTTCTTCCTGGTTAGGTTAGCCAAAGGTTTATCTATTTTATTGACCTTTTCAATAAACCAACTTTTTGATGTGATCAACTTTGGAGTATATTCCTTGGGCTTATGAGAATAATGTATATTTGGTTTTGATGGTATGAAATGTTCTGTAGATGTCTTTTTAATCCAGATGCTGAATGGTTAAGTTTAAATCTAAAATTTCTTTACTTATCCTTATCTGCTCATCTTCCCAAAAGGTGCAAAATAATCATAGGGCAGGAATCAGTGAAAAAGCTTGGGGAACATGAATAACCAGAGCAGATATCCCCCCCAAGGAACAATTTGGTGGACACAACTGAACACCCTATGCATAAACAGATGGCTGAGATGTCAGAAACCAAATTCAGAATTTGGATTGCAAAGGAGATCTATAAAATAGAGGAAAAGTTGGATTTAGAAATTTAGGGAGCATTTCAAAAATTGTCTGAAGAAGTCAAGGAATTCAAGGACAAAATGATCAAAGATTTTGACACATTGAGACAAGAATTTGCAACCCTCAAAGATCCGAGAAATACAGTAGAATCCCTTAGTAACAGAATGAAGCAAGCAGAAGAAAGGATTTCTGATATTAAATAAAAGCTTTTGAACACCCCCAAACATCCAAAGAGGAAGAGAAATGGAGTGCAAAAATGGATCAGTCTCTCAGAGAGCTCTGGGATAATTGAAAGAAAACCAGTATTCATCTCATATGGATCCCTGAAAGCGATGAAGAGGCCTCACAAGGCACAGAGTCTCTTCTTCATGAGATTATGAAAGAGAAATTTCCAGACATGCCAAGAGATTCTGAAATTCAGATAGCAGACAGTTTCAGAACCCCAGCACAACTGAACCCAAATAAGACATCCCCCAGGCACATCATAATTTACTTCACTAAAGTTAATATGAAGGAGAAAATTCTAAGAGCAGCCAGATGGAAGAAAGCAATAACCTACAAGCAGAAGAATATTAGAATAACTGCAGATCTCTCATATCAAACCTTTCAAGCTAGAAGAGGATGATCATCAACTTTTAATCTCCTAAAACAAAATAACTTTCAAACCAAGATCTTGTATCCAGCTAAACTGAGTTTCATTTATGATAGAGAAATTAAATACCTTAATGACATCCACACGTTGAAGAAATTTGCCATAACTAAACAACCTCTCCAGGATATTCTCAGACCCATCATCCATAATGAGCAGCATAATCCTCCAACACAAAAGTAAACTCACTCAGAAACTTCCAATCAAATTCCAGCCTCAACAGTGGTGAAAGTATTAAAAATGTCACTGCACTTTTGAAAGGCTTATTAATATTCTCAATTAAAGTGAATGGTTTAAATTGTCCTCTAAAGAGGCACAGGCTGGCTGACTGGATACAAAAACTGAGGCTAGATATCTACTTCATACAAGAATATCATCTTAGCTTAAAAGATAAATATAGACTCAAGGTGAAGGGATGGTCATCTATATTCCACGCAATGGAAAGCAGAAAAAAGCAGGTGTTGCAACCATCTATAGCAAACTCACAGCCAACATCATATTGAATGGAGTTAAATTGAAATAATTTCCACTTATATTGGGAATCAGGCAAGGTCGCCTATTGTCTCCATTGCTCTTTAACATTGTAATGGAACTTTTACCTATCGCAATTAGGGAAGAAAAGTTGATCAAGCATATCCACATAGGGTAAGAAGAGATTAAACTTTCACTCTTCACTGATGATATGATTGTATATCTGGAAAACACCAGGGATTCTACTACAAAACATTTAGAAATGATCAAGGAATATAGCCATGTCTCAGGCTACAAATTCAACACCCGTAATTCTGTAGCCTTTATATATACCAACAATAGCCAAGCCGAAAAAACAGTCGAGGACTCCATTTCTTTCACAGTAGTGCCAAAGTAGATGAAATATTTGGGAGTTTACCTAACAAAGGACATGAAAGAGAAATATGAAACCGTAAGAAAAGAAATAGCTGAAGATGTTAACAAATGGAAAAACATTCCATGCTCATGGCTCAGAAGACTCAACGTTGTAAAAATGTCTATACTACCCAAAGCAATATACAATTTTAATGCAATTCCTATTAATGCTCCATTGTCATATTTTAAAAATCTAAAAAAAAATACTTCATTTTATATGGAATCAGAAAAAACCTTGAATAGCCAAGTCATTACTTAGAAATAAAAACAAAACAGGAGAAATTACACTGCCAGCCCCTGAGACTGTACTGTAAATCAATGGTGATCAAAACAGCATGGTACTGGCACAAAAACAGACAGGTAGATATTTGGAATGGAATAGAGAACCAAGAGATGAATCCAGCTACTTACCGTTACTTGATCTTTGACAAGCCAATTAGCAACATTCAGTGGGGAAAATGCTCCTTATTTAACAAATGGTGCTGGATGAACTGGCTGGCAACCTGTAGAAGACTGCAAGTGGACCCACACCTCTCACCATTAACTAAGATAGACTCTCACTGGATTAAAGATTTAAACTTAAAACATGAAACTATAAAATTACTAAAAGAAAGTGCAAGGCAAACTCTTGAAGGAATTGTCCTCAGTGAATATTTTATGAGGAGGACTCCCTAGGCAATTGAAGCAGTATCAATAATATACTACTGGGACTTGATCAAACTAAAAAGCTTCTGCACAGCCAAGAACATAGTAAGTATAGCAAGCAGACAGCCTTCAGAATGGGAGAAAATATTTGCAGGTTATGCCTCTGACAAAGGTTTAATAACCAAAATCTACAGAGAACTCAAACGTATTAGCAAGAAGAGCACAAGTGATCCCATCTTAGGATGGGCAAAGGACTTGAAGAGAAACTTCTCCAAAGAAGACAGGTGCACAGCCTAGAGACACATGAAAAAATGCTCATTATCCTTAATCATCAGAGGAATGTACATCAAAACTACTTTGAGATATCATCTAACTCCAGTAAGATTAGGCCACATAACAAAATCCTAAAACCAGAGATGCTGGCGTGGATGTGGAGAAAAGGGAACACTTTTACATTGCTGGTAGGAAAGCAAACTAATACATTCCTTTTGGAAGGATGTTTGGAGAACACTTAGAGATCTAAAAATAGAGCTGTCATTTAATCCTATATGTCCTTTACTAGGTATATACCTAGAAGACCAAAAACCACAGTATAAGAAGGATATCTGTACCAGAATGTTTATTGCAGCCCAATTCATAATTACTGAGTCATGAAAGAAGTCCAAGCATCCATTGATCCATGAATGGATTAATAAATTGTAGTACATGGATACCATGGAACATTATGCAGCCTTAAAGAAAGATGGAAACTATTCCTTTTATGTTTACATGGATGGAGCTAGAACATATTCTACTTAGCAAAGTTATCTCAGGCATGGAAGAAATAATATCCAATGTACTCAGTCCTACTATGAAGCTAATTTATAGCTTTCATATGAAGGCTATAACCCAATTATAGCACAAGAATATGGGGAAAGGGGCAAGGGAGGCGAGGAGGGGTGGAGGATGGGTGTAGAGAGGGTAATTGGTGGGATCACACATATGGTTCATCTTAGAAGGTTACAGATGAAACTTACTAAATGCAGAATACAAATGTCTTCATACAATAACTAAGAAAATGCCATGAAGGCTATGTTAACCAGTTTGATGAAAATATTTCAGAATGTATATGAAGCCAGCACATCATACCCCATGATTGCCCTAATGTACACAGCTATGATTTAATAAAAGAAATAAATTAAATAAAATAAAATTTTATGTCTCTATACCATGGGACATTATTTGACAATAGAAAAAGAATGAAATGGCTCAGTACCTGTAGCTCAGTGGCTAGGGCACAAGCCACGTACACCAGAGCTGGCAGGTTCAATTCCAGCCCAGGCCTGCCAGACAACAATGACAACTACAAACAAAGAAACAAACAAACAAAAAAATGGCCAAACATTATGGTGGACACCTATGGTCCCAGCTACTTGAGAGGCTGAGGCAAGAGATTTGCTTAAGCCCAAGAGATTGAGATTTCTCTGAGATGTGATGTCACGGCACTGTACCAAAGGTGACAAAATGAGACTCTGTCTCAAAAAAAAAAAATGAAAAGAAAAGAATGAAGTATTCATACAAGCTACAACATTGATTAACTTTGTAAAGATTATGCTATGTCAAAGCCAGTCCCAAAAGTTCACATATTCTATGGTTCTATTCCAAGACATGTAAATCTATAGAGGGAGAAGGCAGATTAGTGATAGCCTAGGACTGGGTCTAGGAGTGTGTTGTAGGGGAATGAATGAGTAATTGCTACTAATGGGTACAAAGTAAGTATATTGAGTATATCCTGCCTTATATGTGATTCATCACACATAAATGTGTTTTGTACATATCTTGACATTGTAGTATGTAGCTACTTACTGTGCTTCATAGATGTCATGCTGTTGAAGTAAGAAATTGATATCTTCAAGCAGTTTTTCTTCTGGTTTTAATTGCAGTAGTCTCCAACTGCTGTTTCCAAAGGCTCATTTACAATACTTTAAGTATTTTTAATGGTAGTGATTAAAAACCAGAAAAACTCTACAGATGCTGCTCTTAACAAACTCTTCTTCAGTAGTAATATTAGATGCCAGATTGTCCATAAAAAAGCACTATTGCATAAATTAGAAGCTGATAACATAGAATATAATTGTAGAGTCTGTAATTTATAGTTTCATAGCTTGCAGTAGGAAGAAAATGAAATTGGAATCAGCAAACTTTTTCTGTAAAGAACCAGGTAGATAGTCAATATGGAGACTTTGCTGGCCTAATGAACTTTTATTTATTTATTTATTTATTTATTTATTTATTGTATTTCTGAGCTTTTGTTTTCCTTTTTTTTAAACTTCAGATTAATAATGAGAGTACAAATGTACTCAATACAAATATAAAACAAATATATAAACAACTACATGGCCTAATGATCTTTGTCATAACTACTTGATTCTGCCTTTGAAGTGCAAATGTAGCCATAGACAATACAGAAACAAATGAAAGTGGCTGTGCTCCACCAATATTTTATTTAAACCTTAATTTATAAAAGCACCTTCAGATGATGGTTAGATGTTGCCATTTCCTTGTCTATTCCTATACCTTCATTTATCATTTTAGAAAACTGAGGCACATAGAGGGAGCAAGTATACCTCAGCCAAGTTCACAGAGTTGATCGATGGAAGAGCTAAGACTAGAACTCAGGTCACTTCTCTTTTTCACGATGTCATATTTAAGCAGTCAAATGAAAGATAACTGCTCTATTCTAGTAATCTGATAATATTTTCTTTCAATTCTAATTTATCATTTTCAATCTACTCAAGTAATTGTAATACATAATTAACTTTTTTTGGTTACCTTCTACCAAATCTTAGAAATTGATATACATTGACTTAGTAGTATCAGAGTCTATAGCATATTTTAGGCTTTTAAGATACATATTTAAGAAATTATTATAGCATTCCCCTTTCAGGGAGTCTGTGGTACAATAGGTAGTGCAACATAAATCATAGAGTGTTTTTTAGAACCAGAGCAAAACAAATCCAAATAACTAGCACATGTGTAAAAAAGCAATGACTTTGTATGTAGTAATTCAAAGATCTGTCTTAGAACAATAACTCTTCGACTGGCTGACTGTGATGTTGCTCTTATTCCTAAGCCTGACCCAGTCTCAGTTTCCTCACCTAGAAAATGGAGATAACAAATTATTTTTCATAGAATTCTAGTGAGGTTTAAATGAGGTAATCAATGTAGGAGTACTTGCAAGTTATCATGTACTATGTATATGAATGGACTGATTGTGTCCTAGTCAGTGAGGAAGGGGAGACCTTATTTTGTGCTATCTCTATCTTTTCACATATTTTTAAGAGGTAGGCAGAAGTATACACTTAGGCACATTTCTGAGGTGACACCAGTTAATGCAGGAAGAAGTGTTCAGTATGAATTTAATTATGCAATTAATAATGGACCAGTGTGCCAGAAACTGAAAAATATATGGAATACATATTGTTAATTTATAAGCTAAGAAAAGTAATTGCTTTAGCAAGTTTTTAAATTCTTTCAGACAACGTTAGGCTACTTGATGCCTCCTAGATATTATTAAAACATCTAATGGCTTTTCTTCAATCAAAACATTTCTTCTTCTGAATATGGCAACTACCATCTTGAGGAGTTGAAGGCCATGGGATATAATCATTTCTGGCTTTAGTGTACCCAAAAGAGTTTTTAAGGCGAAAACATGTCGGAATTTCAGTAATAAAAGGAACATAATGTGTTTCTGCTTTCATATATTGAATCTTGAGAGAGTTTTCAGGTATCATAATAAAGTAGTAGCTCCCACTGCTACTGCTGTTACTGTTAGTCTTAGACTCTTTAAAAAGTGGAACAATGTAAGGTATTCCATGTACAATTTAACTGGCATCAAATTAATACAACCTAGACAACTGATTTATATTTACCTATTATAAATGAATCTATACACATATAATACCACTAAATATCACTTATGCATGACACTGAAGGTCTTTGTAGGAAGAGGAGGCACAATGGAGAGAAAGAGCACCCAAATATCATATTTAAGAGAAAAAGGCTTTATGCAGCTGGTGGAGCAAATGGCATAGACAAATTCAAAATGGCCACACTCCCCCACTGTTAGGTAATTGCCTCAGAAAAGCCCCTCCTTTCTAAGCACAGGGAGTTGTCTACTAAACATCTCCTTATCTCCCAGTCAAAAAACTTACCTCATCTCCCCGTCCCAATTACCCACTGAAAATTTCAAAGTTATGGCCTGCCCCTAACAGCTCTTCCCACCAGAGCAATAACTCCTTATTGGCTATTCTCCCATCCCATCACCTCCCCTAACTGAACCTATATAAGATGTGCTTGCCTTTTACTCTCTCTCTTTCTCTCTCTTCTCTCTCTCTTTCCTCTCCTCCTTAGTGATGCTCTGCAGCATTCCCCACCAATAAAGACCTTTTGTACAAGCCTTGGTGGTCTGTGAGATCTCAGCCAGTTGAGTGCCACCCTTTCATCTGGTGTCAGAAGTGGGATCTAATTAGGGACCACTCCCAAGCTCCTGAGAGCTCCCTATCCCTTCTCTCACTCCAGGCACTCACCACCGCATTGGCTTGTGTCCATCTGCCAATGCACTCTAACTAGCACCCAACACCCACCTCATCCAAACTTGGTAAGTACCCTTATGGGAGCGAGTTTTCCCAAATTGTCAGCTGAGTTGCTTACATTCCTGGCAATACACTTGTTTCTTGAGGCTTGAGTTCCCTATTCCCATTAACCTTGTGTGGCCTAGCTCAGGGATTCCCCACCTCACACAAAAATTCCTGGCACCAGGTCTCAAGCTCTCCTCAGCCCCAAGGGTCTGACACTGTTTTAGATACAGTAATGACTGTCCTGGACTGTGTCCTCATTTTCATGGCCAGCAACAAAGCAGCGGAGACGTCTGCCCTTTGTCCTGGTCCTTGCGTGATTAGCTTTATTTCTGTGATGAATTGCCATGGCTGCAGGCTATTCTATCCCTCCTAATTCCACTTTGGGATGCTTATTACGCCACCTGATAGAATTAGGATTAAACTTAAAGCCAAAAAGTTAATTAAACTCTCTACCCAGGTTTAACCACTTTACAAACTAGACAACCAAAGTATCTGGACAAGCTATGGTTCATTTGATTTTTCTTTAATTCAAGACTTATATAGCTATTGTGAGCACCTTGGCAAATGGAGTGAGGTCCCCTATGTTGAGGGCTTCTCTTATCTTAAAACCAAGCTTAATTTATGTTTGGGTAATTCCAAAATTCTTGTAGCAAAGGGCTCTTCTACTCTCTATCCCCCTGAACCTGACCTATTCGACCCAGAAAATAAAGAGCTCTGCTGTGCAAATGGCCACCATTTTCAAAACCAGAGTAATTCCTGTCCCGTCTCACCATATTCGACCTCTCCCTCAACCACACAGCTGCCTCCACCCACTATCCCTCCTACTTCCCTGTCAACGAATCTGAGCTTGTCTCCTAACTCCTCCCCTACAACTAACCCTCAGAGCTCTTCCATGTCATCTCTCAGTCCACCGCCACTGGCTGCTCCAAGAAACACTTCAGGACCTCTTTACCCATTCCTTCCTACATCTCCTCCATATGATGGTCCTGCAGTGCCACCTTATAGCAATGTAAACAAATTACAAACTAATTCTACTAAGTCCACTACTAGTTCTTTACTTCCCTCCAGTCCCCTCACCCAATCCCTTTCCCATTGGTCTCCAGAATTAGAGGGACCTTCAGCTCCCTCTCACTTCCTAGCCCCGTTCCGTGAGGTACCTGGAGTCAATGACGTACTCTCTATGTCCCCTTCCCTATGACTATACTCACACACCCTAAGATTAGACTAGGTTCCTCTAGATTTCTTTACTTCTAATCCTTCTTCTTTTTTTTTTTGTCACCAGGGCAGAGTTTGAACCCACCACCTCCCGTAGGTATATGGGGCCAGCAGCCTACTCCTTGAGCCACAGGTACCACCCTAATCCTTCTTATTTTATTCAAGAGTTTCAATTTATTACTATGTCCTATCAACTTACCTGGCATGATGTTTTTATTATTTTAACCAATACTCCAACCTCTGACGAGAGCAAATGAGTGTGGGAGAGGGCAAAAGAGGCAACAAGTCAATTTCATATATCAAACAATGAGCATACTACAGGTGACACTGTAGTCCCTAACTCTCAGCCAGATTGGAATTATAAAGATAATGCTGGAAGAAAAAGTAGAAACATTTTTATTACCTACATTCTTTACAAACTTAGAACTTCCACCAAAAAGACTATCAATTATGATAAATTATGGAAAGTCATACAAGATAAGTCTAAGTGTGGTTCAACTTTCCTCCAACGTCTTACCAAAGCTTTTATTTATTTATTTATTTATTTATTTATTTATTTATTTATTTATTTATTTATTTATTTTGAGACAGAGCCTCAAGCTGTTGCCCTGGATAGAGTGCTGTGGCATCACAGCTCACAGCAACCTCCAATTCCTGGGCTCAAGCGAGTCTCCTGCCTCTACCTCCCAAGCAGCTGGGACTACAGATGCCTGCCACAATGCCTGGCCATTTTTTGGTTGCAGCCGTCATCATTGTTTGGCGGGCCTGGGCTGGATTTAAACCCTCCAGCTCAAGTGTATGTGGCTGGTGCCCTAGCCGCTTGAGCCAGAGGCGCCGAGCCACTAAGGCTTTTATTAATTATACTACTTTAAATCCTAAAACAATAGATGGGGAAAACATTCTCATAACTTCTTTCTTTAACCAAAATTACCCTGACATCAAACTTAAGCTAAAGCGCTTGGAGCATGGACCCCTGACACCTCAGGCCGTGATCTTAGACACAGCCTTTAACATTTACATAGGACGAGATAATATTTTCTAAAAGGAAAATAAAAAAATCTCAAACCCCAAATTATCAAATGCTAGCTCAAAGCATTACAAACAGTGTCACTAAGGCCATCATTCCTAACCTGCCTAAGTCAGCAGGGGCCAAATGCCACTTAATGACTCAACCACCTGAACCATGCTACAAATGCAGTGAAGAAGGCCACTGAATATGACTAGGCCCCCGTCAGGGCCATGCCCTCTCTGCAAAAGAAAGGGCCATTGGAAGACTGATTTCCCCTTGGCCGAGAGAGGACATGGGGCCAGCCAACGTGCAGCACCTACAGCAGACTTGTTGCGACTTGCCTCTTCTGAAAATAGATGGGACCCTGGTTTCTCTCACCCAATGAAGATCACCTCTGTGGAGCCAAGAGCAACCCTGATGGTGGCAGGTAGGATGATTGCCTTCCTATTAGAAACAGGAGCTGTTTTCTCAGTTCTTAAAGAGTTCAGTAGTCCTATCTCCCTGTCGCCCACCTCCATTGTTAGGGTAGAGGGTTTTTCTCACCATCCACATCAAACTCCTTTTTAACACTGCATAATTGACAATTTCTCATTTATACGTTCCTTTTTAATGTTGCCTTCCTGTCCAGTTCCCCTTCTGTAATGTGACATACTTTCCAAATTAGGTACCACCCTCACTTTTAATTTTAAATTAATAGATGCTGACCCATCTCCTTTTGCGTCACTTTGCCTCGTCCTTTCCCAAGCCATCAAACACTTGTCGCCCTAGCTCATTCCACCCAAACAAGTAAATCCTGAGGTTTAGAATACTAAAACCCCCTCAACTGCCTCCTACTCTCCAATTCTATAAAGCTACACCCTGATTGCCAAATCCTATTTGCCTTCACATGGACTGACCCTACTTCTCAGACTTCTTCCCAACTTACTTGGACTATACTCCCCCAGGAATTTCATAACAGCCCCACTTATTTAGCCAAACATTATCATGAAACCTCCAGTCCTATGATCCCTCTCCTTCAACTTTAATTCAGTATGTCAATAACCTCCTTCTCAGTAGTCCCACCTTACATAACTCTAAACAAAACAACTGTTCCCTCCTTAACTTCCTTGCAGATAAGAAATATCAAGCCTCTCCCTCAAAAATTCAATTATTCCAACAAAAAAATCACTTACCTTAATATCCTTTTATCCCTAAACTTCAAAGCTATTACCAAAGACAGAAAAGCCTTCTTCACAACTTTCCCTTACCCACCACAAAACAAGAGCTCCTCTCCTTTTTACAATTAGCTAGATACCTCAGAGCATGAATTCCCAATTTTTCTCTCCTAACTACTCCTTTATATAATACTACTTGAAATGACCCACATAAGCCTCTCCTAGCCTCCATTTCTACTTCCTTTAAATCTCTACAGCATTCTTTATTAGAAGCTCTAGCCTCTCCCCTTCCTGATCTTTCTCACCACTTCCTCCTACCTGTCACAGAAAACCATGGGTTTACTCTCAGCATGCTTGAACATCAGCTAGGCCCCACCTTTGCTCCAGTTACCTATCTCTCAAAACAATTGGATCACACTGTTTGAGGTTGGGCCCCTTGTCTCAAGGCATTGGCAGCCACAGTTGAACTAACGGCAGTAACCAGAACCTTCACCATAGCACAAAATAAATCTCTCACTATCTATACTGATTCTAAGTATACATTCCACATATTATTATCCCATGCAGCTATATAAAAAAAAAAAATGAATCTTATGTAACACCAAAGGTATCCCTATTCTTAACTCTCACTTTATTATCAAACTACTAAAAACTTCTAAATTGCCTAAAGCTATAGACATTATCCATTACCATCACATCAATCTAACCACTTGCCTATATCAAAAAGTAGCAACCTCCCACTCCTGACCTCCTCATCTATCGCCACAAGTTGTTTCACCTTAACTCTTAAACTTTACTACAATTCCTCAAAGCTTTCTTTCCTCTCTCACAAACAGATTCAGAGTTTCTGAATCAACTTATATCATCCTATAAAATCTACCAGCACTCCAACCCACAAAGAAAGTCTCGCCTCCCCACACTTTCCAACTCACCAGGGTAAAAAAAAAACTTCTTCCTAAAACAGACTGACAACTTAATTTCACACACGTACCTAAGATCAAACATTATAAATACCTCTTAATATTAGTAGATACCTTCTCAAGTTAAATTAAAAGCATTTCTGACTGCAAACAAGAAGGCTACCACTATTGCCTCTATCATATTCAGACATTATTCCCCACTTTAGAATCCCCATTACAGGTTGCCCCTATAATTCTTTACAGTCCAACAATGAACCTAAATTCACCTCCACCATTTCTCAAACCTTAAACAAAGCCTTAAGTATCCCATGACACTTCAATATTTCTTTCCATCCTCAATCTTCAGAAAAAGTTAAAAAGTCTAACAAATCCCTAAAATCTACCTTAACCAAACTTTTGGTCAAACTTCACTTAAACTAAATCACTCTTCTGCCCCTGGCACTTCTACACGTACATTCCCTACCAAAAAAACCCCTCCAACCTCTCACATTTTAAGTTGATGTTTTTTCTTTGTTAATGAGTCTAAAATCATCACTAACAAAGTCCAATCATTCCAAGAAAGCTTCAAACTCTGAAAAAAAACAACATAAATCAGTCATCAGGTTTCTCCTCTTAGTTCACTCAAAACCCACTCTGGGTTACACTTCTACCCTTCCTCACATCTATAATTGTCATCCTTGAGCTAATGGCTGTGACTCCATGCATAACTCATTTTACTCAAACTCAACTCTCAAAGTTGTCTCAACAGGTAGCTACTCAGCTCCAACCTACAACAACAACAACAAAAAAACTGTTCTTCATAAATGGACTACACTGTACTCCAGGCTTTAAGACTTTCTGGAACATCACTTCTAAACAGCCACCGCTAAAAGGACAGTCTGAAAGCAAAAACTTACATCCTCCCAGCGAAAAAAAATCATAATCACACTCTAGTTGGCCAATTAAAACTATGTGCCCCTCTCAGCAGGAAGAAGCTACAGAAGAGAGAAGTCAATGTCCCCTATCCCAAGACCAACCCTCTAATTTTAATGTATAAAGAAGGGAGGAATGTTAGGTAATTGCCTGAGAAAAGCCCCTCCTTTCCAAGCACAGGGAGTTGCCTACTAAACATCTCCTTATCTCCCAGTCGCAAAATTTACCTCATCTCCTTGTCCCAATTACCCACTGAAAATTACAAAGTTATGGCCTGCCCCAATGGCTTTTCCCACCAGACCAGTAACTCCTTATTCGCTATTCTACCATCCCATCACCTCCCCTAACTGAACCTATACAAGGTGTGCTTGTCTTTTACTCTCTCTCTTTCTCTCTCCTCTCCTCCTTAGTGCTGCTCAGCAGCATCCCCCACCAATAAAGACCTTTCATACAAGCCTTGGTGGTCTCTGTGATCTCTGCGGTCGAGTGTCGCCCTCTCACTCACAGCCTTGGTCTTTCCATTTTTATCCAGTCAAAAAGTTCCAACCCACAGGTACCTTTCTCATTGGTCAGTTTGAATCAAGCGTGAGAAGCCAATCTAACCCCACACACAACTACAGGATTTCACAGAAGTGGAAATTTTCAGGTCTCAGAAGTTAAATCTACAAATTACTAAGAGCTGAGTCACCACAGACAGGACTCTGCAGGTGTGTCCTTGGGGTCGCCTTGAGAAGACCTCTGTTCTCCTAGACCTCACCTTCTCAGGTATCCTTGTTCACTATGAATATCTATGAAACCTGCCCCTCCTTTTCCTCTAAATTTCCTCTCTGAAGGTGGTTTTCCTATATTCATCTAATAATTTGTTCTCTGAACTTGGCTGAGATATACATGTTTCCTTTCTATAGAAAATCCATGCAAATAGATAATGCCTTTAAATACTTCATAGTCCCCCAAATTTCTGATTTTTCCCATATTTGTCCTCCTTAATTTAGCTTGCAAGTTTTCTGACCATACATGATCTTACTTTTTTTCTTTCTTTCTTTCTTTTTTTTTTCTTTTTGGAGACAGAATCTCACCTTTTCACCCTTAGTAGGTGCAGTGGCATCATAGCTTACAGCAACCTTAAACTCCTAGGCTCAAGTAATTCTCTTGCCTCACTCTCCTGAGTAACTGGGACTACAGGCGCCCACCACAATACCAGGCTACTTTTTTTTTAAAGAGCTGGGTTTCACTCTTGCTCAGCCTGGTCTCAAACTCCTGAGCTCAAGCAATCCATCCACCATGCCCAGCTCATACATGTTTTTTCATTCTGTTTATTTTTCTTTTTATGAACACCTCAAATTCATTTTTTACAGCAATACATAATTAACACTAGAGCAATGAACTGTCCATTGCCTTCACTGTGGTCAGTAATTTTCAGAAATACATGAAATCCATAAATAATTATTAAATTCCATTTCACCCTCCTATCTACCAATCAGATTTGCTAACATAGGAAAATTGAATACTTGCCCTTTCATTCTTTTATCCCACTTTAACCTATTGGTAGAGGAAGAGCAGCAAAATGGCTTAAAATCTCAAGGCAGAAGTAAGTTTAAGGATTGATAATCTGGGGATCAACTTTCTATTTACGGTATTATTAGGCATTCACTAAGTGAACCCTTAAGCAAATACAATCATTTTGTTTCAAATGTGGTTGAATTCATGGGGTTGAGAACTGAAAAGAAAATGCAAAGAGCAGCATTCTACATTTGTTGATTAATGTCCTTTCTGAAATGGTATTTCAGTGGAGGACTTTGGTTTCCCTAAGGTCTTGCCATTTTTCATGGTCTGTGTTTAGTAAAAAAGAAAAAATGAAAAGTATAAAAATATATTCAAGAGAAGCTTTCATATTAAGTTCAAATGGCTTGGTGCCCTCTCCCAAGTCTCAAAGGTATTACCTTTCTTCATATTTTAAAATCACATGAAATATATTAATGCATATTTTAAACTGTAGCTCAGAATACAACTTGTTCATGTGATCTCTGCATTCATTTGTGTAACCATTATAATTTAAAATTTGAAATTATAGTTAATGTTCTAAGACACACCTCTTAGATTAACATTTGTCTCCTAAAAATACTTGTGTAAATTAAGTTCTACTCTAATTTTATTGATCAACTCTAATCCAAATATAATAGGGATTTCTGTGTCCAGCATGGAAGCTCACACTAGTGCGAATCCTAGCATTCAGGGAGGTGGAGGCAGGAAGGCCACTTGAGTTTAGGAGTTTGAGATCAGCCTGAGAAGAAGTGAGATCCCATCTTTACTAAAAATAGAAAAAAAATTAGCCAGGTATTGTGGCAGTCACTTGAAGTCCCAGCTAATCAGGAGGTTGAGGCAGGAAGATCCCTTGCACTCAGGAGTTTGAGATTGCTATGAGCTAGGCAGACATCATGGCACTCTAGCCTTGGCAACAGAATGAGTCTCTGTCTCAAAAAAATATAAATATTTTCAATAAACTCTAATTGAGAGAGGATACCTGAGAAGGGTGAGGTCCAGGAGAACAGAGGTCTTCTCAAGGACACCCCAAGGATACACCTGCAGGGTCCTCTCCATGGAGACACAGCTCTTAGGAATTTGTAGACTTAACTTCTGGGATCTTGAAATTTCCACTTCTGTGAAATCTTGTAGTTCTGTGGGAGCTAGAACAGCTTCTCCCACTTGATTCAAACTGACCAATGAAAAAGGTGCCCATGGATTGGAACTTTTCAACTGGAGATAAAAAGGGAACGACCAAGCCAGTGGGGAACCGTGGCCATTTTGAATTCGTCTATGCTATTTGCTCTACCAGCTGAAATAAAGCCCTTCCTCTTCTAAACATGCTGTATGGGTGTTTGTCCTCTCCCTTGGGCCTTGTCTTCCTGCAACATTATTAACCATGAAAAGTTTTCAGATCCCAATAACTAGGGTTTGTGTGAAATATTTCATAATAATATTGCTAACTCAATAAATATCATAGAGGAAAAATATGAAAATGTAAGGAGAGACGTGGAAAGATGACCATGTGATAATGTTGCAGGAAGACAAGGCCCCATGGAAAGAGCACTCAAACACCATGTTTATAAGAGTAAAGGCTTCATTCACCAGCCGGGAGTTTATGGCATAGAATTCCAAATGACTGTGCTCCCTAACTAGCTTGTTCTTTCCCTTTTTATCTCCCGTCAAAAAGTTCCAACCCACAGGTATCATACTCATTGGCCAGTTTGAATCAAGCAGGAGATGCTATTCCAGCCCCCACAGAATTTCAGGATTTCACAGAAATGGAAATTTCCAATTTCCAGGAAGTTAATATTACAAATTCCCAAGAGCTGAATTGCTATGGAGAGGACCCTGCAGGTACATCCTTGTGGTCTCCTTGAGATTACCTGTTCTCCTAGACCTCATCCTTCTCAGGTATCTTCTCTCATTCTCCCCTTTTGAGACTCCAATATATTTAATTAGGGGTCTCAATATCAGCTTGGTTCTGCAGGTGCTGATATTAATTACTTTTCAGCACTTAGATTTTAGAGACTGTGGCTCCTGTGGGTTTTCTAGTCAGGCCTTAATAGTACCATGGTGGTGGTCTAATATACATATAATTTTTTACTTTTCCCTGTGTGACATCCCTCCCCACCTTTTCCTAAAGTCCAGTTAAGACAAGTCCCACGAGGAGTTTCTTCAGGCTTATCCTCCAGAGAAAAAGGATGTACAGACACAAAAGACTAAACAGAACACGGTTAATTACCCAAGTGGAGATCTTTCTTGCTATTTTTTCTAGGGTTTTTGTCTATTCAATTCAGTCTTTCCCAGTTCTTTTAGGAGTCCCTGCTAAATTGCAGAGGACTGATGGAGGTCTCTATGAACAACACCAGTGGCAAGGCCTGTATCCAACTAAGCTTTGCTTCCTGGTAGAGTTTATTGATTCCTGTTCTTATGGCCCTGTTCATACATTTTACCCTGTCCAAGCTTTGAGGCCTATGAGTTACATATAGTTTCCAGGTAATACCCAAAGCTTTAGCTATTATTTGAATTATTTACGTTATGAACGCTAGCTCATTGTCAAATTTAAACTAGGGTAGCAACCTAAATCATGGGATGATTTCTCTGTGCAACACTTTTACTACTTTAGGAGTTCTTTTTGTCCTGGTGGGGAAGGCTTTTACCTATTCCAAATATGTGCAGACCATCACCAGCAAGTACTTGTTCTCTACACTTGGGCATTTCACTAAAATCTACCTGAAAGTTCTCGAAGGGTATTACTCCATACGACTGGATTCCTAGGTATACCATTGGTCCTTGGCAGGCATTGAACTGGCTGTAGTTGACACACTGTTGACTGGCAGTTTTGGTCAGGGCTGCCAGTGGAAGATGTAGAAGTGCTCATCCAGAAACTTCACTAAAGACTCCCGTTGCAGATGAGTGCTCTCATGCATGGCTGTCATCATAGTGGCTCCTAGAAGCTGGAGGACTGCTACTCATCCATCTGGCATCTTTATTCATCCTCCATCCATTTCCTGGCTCCCCTGTGCTGCCAACCATACCTTGTCCTCCTGGGAGTAGATAGATGTGAGCTCTAGAACCCACGGGATGAGGGGAGCCCCTGACGATACCTGGTATGGCTTGGATGCATTACTTTTTGCCTCAGTATCAGCCCTAGTTTTCCTTTTAGTGATGGTGGAAGCATCTTGTTGACGTCCATGACCAGTGCATCACTGCCACCTTCTGGGGTTTCCATACTGCCTCAAGTAACTGAAGTGTCTCCTACTGATACCTAATGTCCTTTCACTTAGATTTTAATAGTCTCTTCTCCTTGTACAATGCCCCATGCACTTGGAGAGTCAGAAAATCATACTTGGAGTCTGTGTGGATATTCACACTTTTCCCTTGACTTAGTTCTAAGGCTTGAGTCAAGGCAATTAACTCAGCCTTCTGAGCTGATGTTCCTTGGAGTAGGGGCTTAGCCTCTACATTCTCTGTTAATGTGACCACTGCATACCCAGCCTGCCACTCACCTTGTGCCATCACATAACTGCTTCTCTCTACATGCATGTCCCAGTCTGCATCTGTCCAAGGCTGGTCACACAAGTCAGGTCTGCTAGAATACACATTATCTATAACTTCTGTACAGTCATGTTACATCTCTCTTTCACTGACTGCAAGGAGCATGGCTGGGTTCAGAGTCTTACATACTTCTACTGTTATGCATGGATTGCCACACATTAAGCTTTGGTACTTAGTTAATCTTGCATTAGTGAGCCAGAAATGTCCCTTTGTGTTCATTAAAGTGACCACAGAGTGGGGTACTTTCACTGTGAGTTCCTGCCCTAGAGTCAGCTTATCAGCTTCTTGCACTAGGACAACAGTAGAAGTGGCCATCCTTTTGCCACTCCATCCAACTGCATAAAGAGGTAAGCTACAGGTCTTGGCCAGGACTCAACCAGTTCGGTTAATATACCCACAGCCATCTTATCTCTGAGACATACAGAGTGAAGGGCTTGGCCAAGTCTGATAACCCCAATGCAGGTGCAGTCATCAGCTTCAGCTTTAGCTGGGAGAAGGTACATTCCTATTCTCCTCCCCATTAAAGAGGCTCTCCTTCCTCTCCTTTAGTTGTCCCATACAAGGTTTTGGCTAAGACAGCAAAGTTGGGAATCCAAAGGTGGCAGAAATCTACCGCGCCTACGAATTCCAGAACGTGCTCTTGGTTTATGGGAGTGGGGAGGCGATTAATGACCTGTCTCCATTCCATGCCTAGATTCCTCTCCCCCTGCTGGATAGTAAATCCTGGATAACATACTTGCTACTGGCATATCTGGGCCTTCTTCTTAGACACTTTATAGCCACATACCTCTAAATGCCGTAAAAGACAATCCATCCCTCGGACGCAGCCCTTCAGGGTAGGGTGCCCTAAGAGGAGGTCATCAATGTACTGGAGCAGCACACATTCTAATTCCTCAGCCAGGAATTTCTGGAGATCATGAGCCAGCGCTTCTCCAAAAATTGTGGGTTAGTTTTTGAACTCCTGTGGCAACCTGGTCCTGTGTACTGGATCCTGTGTCTGATCTCTCCCACTGGAAAGCAAACAGCCTCTAGCTTTCTGGAGGCAGCCTTATACTAAAAAAGGCATCTTTTAAGGATAGGCAAGTAAATCACTTGGCTTCTGCTGGCAGCAAACTCAGCAAAGTATACAGATTAGACATAGCAGGAAGCAGTGTTACAGTACATCATTTATTGGGAAATTCTCATTCACATTCTAAATGTTCCTCAGGTATCTATACAGACACAGCAGATAACATTTAATACTGAACAAATTTTTCCAGTGTAGCCAACAGGTGGGCCACAGCCTCTTTTCTCCTTGAACTATTTTTTTTCTTTCCAGTTTCTCTCTTTACAAAGACAAATTATAGCAGAACTAACTTAGTTGCCAAAATAAACTGTACCTTCAGTACACTGGGTCTGATTATTTGCATAAAGTGAAGCAAGAATAATTATTACCTATATAGGCTCTCCTTTCTTTAAAATTGGCTTTGCTGGAATCTTTTATAAATAATCTGAGGTTAGATGAGCAGAGAATGTGAAGTTGGGTTGGGAGGCTCCTGGAGTAGAGACTAACCAGCCCTTTACCCAAGAACTGTGACAGGTGTCTGTACCTTTTCCCCTAAAGCTTTGCAAAGGACCCATACAGTGCTATGGCCTGAGACACTGGAGACCTCCTTGGTGTGGTGGGGCTAAGTGCCTCTGTCTTGTTTTCAGCTGGTCTGTCCTACCCTAGTTAATCAGTTACTCTGGGTTGAAGTCTCAGCTGTGGAGAAATACCAGCAATTAAGTCACCCTCACCCTCTACGGGCAACAACTGGAAAAGGAAAATCAAACTGTCCCACAACCACATACCCAGGGTACCACTCTGGATAGTCCTTGGGTGATTTCTCCAGTCTGAGAGATCTGAATCAATTGTCCCAAACAGCACCTGGTCTCAATTGAGGGAGTGCAAAAGGTCTCTGGGCTATAATTGGGTTATAGACAGAGGCACTTAGCCCCACCACACTAAGTAGGTCCCCAGTGTCTCAGGCCATAGCACTGCATGGGTCTTTGCAAAGCTGTAGGGGAAAAGATACAGACACCTGTCACAGCTCTTAGGTAAAGGACTGGTTAACCACTACTCCAGGGGCCCCCCAACTAGATAGCAGGGGTCTGCTGGCAGCTCGAGTATGACTCATTGTGGTGCTCCGTGGAGTCTGAAGGACTCCCCCAGCAAATGAATTAGTCTGGGAAGGTTGATGCCTCCTTCTCCACCTTGCACCTCTGTCAAACCCGGTCACTGGTAACCCCATAGGGCTATGACCCACTTCCCTCCAATGAGCAGATGCTCCAGGGGTTTGAGCCTGCCAGAGTCACAGAGAGATCTTATGTCTCCTTGGTCAGGCCTCTGCACTCTGCCACCATCTGGCAGGGGAAGTTGAGGCCTAACAACCTTGGGTGGTTAATGGAAGTTGGAGTGGTTCACTCAGTTCCAGTCCCACTCCTGATTGATGTTGCTGACACTTATATTTGTGCAGAATTTGTAATTCTGTCCTGATTGTATTCCCCTACAGACCAGGTGCTGTTTAAGTTCACAGAAACTGCAACTCAGCCATGGTCAGTGCCACTGTCCAGAGCTGTGTTTCTGTTTCCCCTGCAGTCTATGTTGGGGTGGGTGTGGCTCACACTCTGCTTGGAGTTCCAGATTTGGTCTGGCTGCCTTTGTCTCCGCTATGATGCCTTGAGTGCCATTTGTTTCTTAGGCTAACTAAAGCAGTCCTCTGGCTCAGCTCTGCCTGGGACTATGCCATCCCTGTGCATGCATCTTCAATTCTCCATTTTGCCACTCTCTGCCCAGACCAGTACCACCTCAGGCATACCCTTTGCTCACAGGGTCTGTGTTACCATCCAGAACTATTCCACTACTGTCTGCCACCGGAGAAGATGCCCGGCTTTCTCTGGTTGCCCAGAGAGATAGGAAGTGTCCAAGTGCCCATCGACCCAGGAATGGATAATTAATTTGTGGTATATGTACACCAGGGAATATTATGCAGCCTTAAAGATGGAGACTGTACCTCTTGTATGTTTACATGTTTAAAAGCCATGTTTACCTGGAACACATTCTTCTTAGCAAAGGATCTCAAGCATGGAAGAAAAAGTATCCAATGTACTCAGTCTTACTATGAAACCAATTTATAGCTTTCTTATGAAAGCTATAACCCAATTATAGCTCAAGAAGAAGGGGAAAGGGGAGGAGGAGGGGAAGGGAGGGGGGAGAATGGTTGGAGGGAAGGTAATTGGTGAGACCACACTTGCATCTTAGAAGGGTACAAGTTGCATCTGTGCCATTAGATACCTGTATGCATTGGGTAAATTTCACTTCTCTTGAGGTCCTCAAGCACATTTTGATTCCTGGACCTGTCAGAAAGCAACCTTTGTTACTTACCACAGATCAGGAAATGTTATTGATGGGTATCTGGCCAGTTTTTCCAAAGGGCTTTTTTATTAGCCTTATAAAGTCAACGTTAATTCCTTAACACAGTCTGGACATCTCAGGAAATGCTATTCCAGCCAAAGCCTTGGTAAAATAACCAGTGCCTTCATCATGTCCTAAAGAACAAAACAGAATTATTGAATTTATGCAAATAAGTGTATTGTCAGAAATTGAGAATACTTACAAACAGCTTTCAAATACTGGAGAAATCAAGAAGAGAGAAAAAAAAATACATGTTTCAAATTCTGCCCATAAGTACATATATTGCTTGAAAATCTACAAATAACTCAAAAGACATAAAATGGTTTTCTTGACTTCTAGAAAGCAAAACAGAGACAGAATCAACAATATTTCAAACAAAACCCATAACAAACTAGCCCAGTTCCATGTAACTGATTTTAGTTCCATTTGAAGTTAGGTTAGCAATACTCAGACATATTAACTTTTCAATCAAAGTTCTAAAAGTCTGCATTTAGCCCAAAGGTACTCAATTTCCAAAGACATCAGGAATTTGAATACAAGATAATTCATGAGCCTCTCTTAATATTTCTTTTATTTTCTCTCTTTTCTTTTTTTCTTTCTTTCTTTCTTTTTTTTTTTTTTTTTTTTTTGGACAAACTTTGGACTCAGCCAGTTACAAAAAACACTTTTTTTTTAGATGCATTAAAATTATTAAAATTATTACTGCCAATATACGTTAGGACAGACCAATGTTTTGGAACATACATATAATCATAACCCACACAAAATTAATTACCATTTTATATTTGACAATGTTTTCTATACATATTAACAAATCAAGTAAGCCTAAGCTGTTTTTCTCAGGTTTTCAGTGGTCTTAATATTTCAAAAGACCAAATTTAGAGTTCTCTTTTTTGTTGTTTAGTTGACCCAGGCCGAGTTTGAACCCACTATGCTCAGAGCATGTGGCTGGCACCACAACCACTGTGCTACAGGTGCTGAACCTCAAATTTAGAGTTTTGATTTTGAAAGGTTTCTCAAATATCAAAGGCTTAAAACATTTATTTAAACAAAATTACAAGTCAAAAGATTTTAAAGGAAATACATAGTCAACTTGATTACATGAGAACTCCTTCAAAAATTCCCTTTTGTGAGCTTCAACTTCTTCAACCATGGGAACATATTTGAAGAACCCAAGGAGAGTACGGAACCCAGACCTAAGGGTGGCAATTTCCAAAGATATCATCAGAGTATGAGCAGAAATCACTTGATGATTCTGTTTTCAGTTCATTCAGAGGGCATTATACTACAAAACTATTTAGGTTACATGATGACTAGACGAAGAGACCAATAATTGAAATGGGTTATCTAATGTCTTCTTTTAGGCTTTATTACATTTAGCATTTTGATACTATCTCTAGTATGTACAATTTAGCCTTCCTAAGACAGCAAGGCTAAATAAAACCAAAAATGTTGGCCTTCCAGATGTTAGTTTAAAAATCTGTTTTCACAACTTCTCTTACTAAGGTTTTGTAGCAACTACGTCTTCCTAGCCAGCTTCATAGTGTTTTAATACTGGTCCAAGAATTATAATAAGGACACATCACACTATGTATTTGTGGAGGATGATAAATTAATAATAAAATTTACACTTCCTAATTAATCCTAATTGGTCTTTTTTTTTTTTTTTTTGAGACAGAGCCTCAAGCTGTCACCTTGGATAGAGTGCCGTGACATCACAGCTCACAGAAACCTCCAATTCCTGGGCTCAAGTGAGTCTCCTGCCTCTGTCTCCCAAGTAGCTGGGACTACAGGCGCCCGCCACAATGCCCGGCCATTTTTTGGTTGCAGCTGTCATTGTTGTTTGGCAGGCCCAGGCTGGATTCGAACCCACCAGCTCAGGTGTACGTGGTTGGTGCCTTAGCCCGTTGAGCCACAGGCGCCGAGCCCCTAATTGGTCTTTTTTGTGTTCAGTTTGCTAACCAAGCCTGTGGGATTTGTTTCTGGGAGTTAGGACATTTCCCAGCAGTGGTTAGCAAATTAGGAGCCAGAGGAACAAAATTAAAGTATGAAAAATCCTTTGAAAGTACAATATATTTGCATACATCAATATCCCAAGTTAAAAATAATGGATATATAATCAATTCTTTCATTCAATATTTTTGAACACTATGTGAATTACATATTGAAGTATAAAAACTGATAAGGAAGAGATCATCAAAGACTTTACATTCCCCTTCTTTCTTTATGGTCTATGCCTTAATTCTGGATTGTCAGTAATGCTTTTAAGAGGATGTTTAACCTTTGGTAAAACATTGTAGGCATTAATGAATAATTGTTCTATGTCTCATGGCTCCCCGCTGATTAGAAACAATAAACTTATTACTATTAAAAAGCCATTAGGCTAGCACAAGAAACCTGAAGATCAATACAAATCCCAATATATCAACAAAGTGAGAAATATAAATTAAATGAAATAAATGCATCTCTAAAAGTAGTAATGTGATTCATTGTCCCTGGGGTGGAGCAAGATTGCAGCCGAGTGGCAGCTTCCTTACAGCTGGGCACAGTGATACTGGGGAGGGAGAGAGGACTTCGGGCATCCCTGGCAGGCAGGATCTGCCCAGAGACTTACCTTTGGGAATGCAGGGAGACAGCATGAGACTTCTGGACACCCTGAGGAAGGCAAAAGTGGCGGAGATTGGGCAAGTGGTTGCGTATGTTCGTTTGGTCTAATCCTGTCGGCAACTGTGGGTGGGACAACAGTGGGAATGCAGGCTGGAACGGCCTTGCCTGTGAGCTGTTTGGCTTTCTTTTGAACTTGGCACTCGGTTGAACTGCCTTGGGAGAACTTGGGCAAGAGTGCAGGGGTCTTTGAGTGTTGTCTGGGGCCCCAGACTGGGCCACTGAGCCAGGTGGAGCTACCAGTGTTTGGTTGTGGGCTGTGTGGAGCCATTGTGGGAGAACTGCCCTGGCAAGCTCCACCCTCAGGGTTGCAGAACAAACATCAGGTGGGAGTGAGTAATCTAGTGACTGAGCAGCCTAAAGGCAGGGACTGAGACGCCTTGCAGCCTTAGCACTCAGGGGCATAGGGTGAGACCAGTTTGGGCACACTGGGTAAGTGGATAGCCACTTAAGGAGTGATCCCAGCCACAAGTGCTTTCCTGGGAAATCTGCTTAGCCCAAATCAGCAATTTAAAGTGTCTTCTAAGCAGGCTGAGGATTTAAGCTCTCCATCCTGTGGGGTCTGAGAAATCATTAGAGACACAGGGTCAGTCCCTACAAAGATCCAGTAACAACAGAGTGATTCTGCCAGGGTCTTATCATAATCATGAGGCGGAATCAACAAAAAAACTGTGGCAATATGAATAATCAGAGTAGATCAATCTCCCACGGAACGACAAGGTAGATAGAGCACAAGATCCCTTACATAAACAAATGGCTGAGATGTCAGAAGTTGAATTAGAGTCTGGATAGCAACTAAGATCAGCACAGTGGAGGAAAAGATGGAATTAGAATTTCAAGCAGTAATCCAAAAGATGATCCAAAAGATGTCTCAAGAAGTGAACGAATTCAAAGACAAAATGTCCAAAGATTTTGACACATTGAGACAAGAAGTTGCAGCCCTGAAAGATCTGAGAAATACAGTAGAATTCCTCAGTAACAGAATGGAGCAAGCAGAAGAAAGGATTTTTTACATGGAAGACAAAGCTTTGGAACGCTCCCAAACTTCCAAAGTGGTACAGAAATGGAAGGCAAAAATGGATCATTCTCTCAGACAGCTCTGTGATAACTCAAAGAAAACCAATATTCACCTTATAGGGATACCTGAAAATGATGAAGTGGCATCAAAAGGCACAGAGGCTCTTCTCTATGAGATTATGAAAGAAAACTTTCCAGACATGCCAAGAGATTCTCAAATTCAGATAGCAGACAGTTTCAGAACCCCAGCATGACCCAACCCAAATAAGACATCTTCCAGGCACATCATAATTAAGTTCACGAAATTTAATATGAAGGAGAAAATTCTAAAAGCACCCAGATATAAGAAATCCACTACCTACAAGGGACAGAATATTTGAATAACTGTGGATCTCTCTGACCAAACCTTTCAAGCTAGAAGAGAATGGTCATCGACTTTCAATCTCCTAAAACAAAAGAACTTTCAACCCACGATCTTGTACCCAGCTAAACTTAGTTTCATTTATGATGGAGAAATTAAATACTTCAATGACATCCACATGCTGAAGAAATTTGCTATAACTAAGCCAATTCTCCAGGATATTCTCAGACCTATCCTCCACAACAACCAGCACAAACCTCCACCACAAAAGTAAACTCACCCAGAAACTATTTATCAAATTTCATCTTCCATAGTGATGAAAGGACTAAAAATGTCCACCAGACTTTCTAAAGATTTATCATTACTTTCAATTAATGTGAATGGTTTAAATTGTTCTCTAAAGAGGCAAAGATTGGCTGACTGGATACAAAAACTCAGGCCAGATATCTGTTGCATATAAGAATCTCACCTTAGCTTAAAAGATAAATTTAGAGTCAAGGTGAAGGGATGGTCATCTATATTCCAGACAAATGGAACACAGAAAAAAGCAAGTGTCGTAGTCTTATTTGCAGATAAAATAGGATTTAAACCAACCAAAGTAAAGAAGGATAAAGACAGATATTTCATATTTGTTAAAGGTATCACTCAATATGATGAGATTTCAATTATTAATATTTATGTGCCCGACCAGACTGTGCCTCAATTTATAAGAAAAACTCTAATAGAAATGAGTAGCTTAATTTCCTCCAGCTCCATAGTAGGTGGAGATTGTAATACTCCTCTAGGAGTGTTGGATAGATCTTCCAAAAAGAAGCTGAGTAAAGAAATTTTAGATTTAAACTTAACCATTCAACAACTGGATTTAACAGACATCTACAGAACATTTATCTTAATAAAATTGAATGCACATTCTTCTCAGCACCCCATGGAACATACTCAAAAATTGATCACATCTTAGGTCACAAGTCTAACCTACACTAATTTAAAAGAATAGAAATTATTCCTTGTATCTTCTCCAACCATCATGGAATAAAAGTTGAACTCAACAACAACAGGAATCTGCATACTCATACAAAAACATGGAAGCTAAATAACCTTATGCTGAAGGACAGTTGGGTCATAGACGAGATTAAAAAGGAAATTACCAAAGTTTTAGAACAAAATGACAATCAAGACATGAATTATCAGAACCTCTGGGATACTGCAAAGGCAGTCTTAAGAGGGAAATTTATAGCACTGCAAGCCTTCCTCAAGAGAACAGAAAGAGAGGAAGTTAACAACTTAATGGGACGTCTCAAGCAACTGGAGAAGGAAGAACATTCCAACCCCAAACCCAGCAGAAGAAAAGAAATACAAAAAAAATGAGCAGAATTAAATGAAATTGAAAACAAAGAATTATACAACAGATCAACAAATCAAAAAGTTGTTTTTTTTAAAAGGTCAATAAAATAGATAAACCTTTGGCTAACCTAATCAGGAAAAAAAGAGTAAAATCTCTAATTTCATCAATCAGAAATGGTAAAGACGAAATATCAACAGACTCTTCAGAAATTCAAAAAATCCTTAATGAATATTACAAGAAACTTCACTCTCAGAAATATGTAAACCTCAAGGAAATTGACCTATACTTGGAAGCACGCTACCTACCAAGGCCTAACCAGAATGCAGTGAAAATGCTGAACAGGTCTATATCAAGTTCTGAAATAGCATCAACTATACAAACTCTCCCTAAAAAGAAAAGCCCAGGACCAGATGGCTTCACGTCAGAATTCTACCAAACCTTTAAAGAAGAGCTAGTGCCTATATTACTAAACCTCTTCCAAAATATACAAAAAGAAGGAATACTACCCAACATATTCTATGAAGCAAATATCACCTTGATCCCTAAACCAGGGAGAGACCCAACAAGAAAAGAAAACTATAGACCAATATCACTAATGAATATTGGTGCAAAAATATTTAACAAGATCCTAACAAACAGAATCCAACAACACATCAAACAAATTATACACCATGACCAAGTTGGCTTTATCCCAGGGTCTCAAGGCTGCTGTAATCCAGCACATAAACAAATTAAAAAATAAAGACCATATGATTCTCTCAACTGATGCAGAAAAAAGCTTTTGACAATATTCAGCATCCGTTCATGATCAGAACACTTAAAAAATTTGGTATAGAAGGGACATTTCTTAAACCAATAGAGACCATCTACAGCAAACCCACAGCC
>CAUYON010103694.1:0-61482 GCA_963573935.1 Arctocebus calabarensis
CTTGAACCCAGGATTTGGAGGTTGCTGTGAGCTGTGATTTCACAGAACTCTATCCAGGGTGACAGCTTGAGGCTCTGTCTCCAAAAAAAAAAAAATTGTCTATAGAACTTTATTCTCAGATAGACTCTGTCTACCCTGAGATTAGATTAAGCAGTCATTTGCTCTCTCTTGAGGTTTTTTGAGATTTCAGTTTTAACATTTCCTTTTCTATTCTTTGTGGCTGGGTTTTGGGGTCTGGCTAGCCCCTGGCCATGCTGATAGCCCGAAGGGCCCAGCCCTCTTTGTTGAATAGCTGCTCTCCCCACCCCGCCCACCCCACTGCCTACCCTGGTCTCTCCAGGAATCATGTTCGTGCAAGAGGAGGCCCTGGCCAGCAGCCTTTCATCCACCGACAGTCTGACTCCAGAAGACCGGCCCATTGCCCGGGGATGCTCTGATTCCTTGGAATCTATCCCTACAGGACAGGTAATGCCCTTCTGCTTCTGGGGACTGTTAACCTCTGTAGACAAACTCTTCTGCCTGAGGTTGTCTGCCGTAGGAAGTGGCTTGGCTGGAGCTGTTACAGATGCTCCCAGGGTTTGGTATACTCTGCTTTACCCACATGGTCTTTCTCTCGGACATGTGTCTCTAGTTAAAAATTGGCAAATCTGCTATTTAAGATATGTGTTCAGCTCTCCCTCCCTTGCTGCTGCCACCTCCTCCTTCTCCACTCAACTCCCCTCTCTTTCCCTCCCTTCCCCCTCTTCTCCTCCTCTCTCCTCCCTTCTCCCCTCCCCCTCTCCCCCACTCCTTCTATCAGTAAGAACAAGCAGTTCTCTCTCACTGGGCCCTGGGGGGCAGATGGAGGACAGATGACCTTTGAGTCCCCATGAGCAGACCTCCCTGGGGAAGGCAGTTCTGAAGGCCCTTGGTGAGGGAACCCCATCAGGAAGAGTTTCTCTTCCATTGCCTGCCATCCAGGAGCCATTCTGCCTTTCTCACATGTCACCCTAGTGGTCTGGGACATAGTATGACTCCAGTACTTCCTCTGCGGCTGCTGCTGAGGGTTCCAGAGCCCCTTCCTGTGTTGTGAGAGAAGGGAGGAAAGCAAGAGTGGCCCATTTGCTGTGTGCCTGGGCTTCCCTCCAGCCCCATCTGTGCAGCAGCTCTGGGTCATGGCAATTTAACACTGGGATGGTTTTCAGACACTGGTTGCTTTGTTCCCAGCACTCCATAGCACTCTAGTCACCCTCCCCAGGGTCATACAGCAAGAGGTTCCCAAGCCCTCAGTCTTACCCACTGCACAGAGACTGTTGAGCCTTGTTAGGGCTGTTCTACCTCTATTCATTGTGTGCGCTGCTGGCTAGCTAGAGTTGGACCAAATTGGTAGACTGTCCACCTGGTTCCTTGGGTGGCAGAAGGAAGCCTTGGATACTATATCCTTAGATACTGGCAAGAGGCCTTGGCCCCAGGTTGGAAGTGTGGGCTGTAGTCAGGCTGATGATGTGGGAATGCCAGCTCTGCCATGTCCTGGCAAGATAATGCACTTCCAGGCTCCAGAGTGGATCATGGGGATGGTAAGATACCTCCTTAAGGGGATAAGGGAGGGCACAGTGGCTGGCTCAGGGTCTGGCACCTAGTGAGTGCCAGGGCTGGCTGCAGCAGGTGGGGGTTGACTGTGTTTCCTTCTCCATCAGCCAACTTCTGATGAGTTAAGGGACGTGTCGGGAGCTGTTGGCGGTGCCAGGTAAGAAAGAGGTGGGAAAGGCATTCGGAGCCTAGCTGCATAGCCTCCTGCATGTACTCCACAGCAGGCTGGTAGTGACCAGTTCAATTCTGTTAATATAAGTCCCACAATACTATTTCTTCCTTTAAATAAATACAGATGAGATAAACCCTTTTGTCTATTTCCAAAGTTGAATCCCTAAACTCCACCAAACACTAGGGGTTGGGAGATCAAGGCGTGTTTGGTTCACAGCCTGTTTTTTTTTTGTTTGTTTGTTTGTTTTGTTTTTTGAGACAGAGTCTAACTACGTCACCCTCAGTAGAGTGCCGTAGCATCATAGCTCACAGCAACCTCAAACTCTTGGGCTTACGTGATTCTCTTACCTCAGCCTCCTAAGTAGCTGGGACTGCAGGCACCCGCCACGACGCCCGGATATTTTTTGTTGCAGTTGTCATTGTTGTGTAACTGGCCTGGGCTGGGATCAAACCCGCCACCCTCGGTGTATGTGGCCAGCACTGTAAACATGGTGCTATAGGCGCTAAGCCCCACAGCCTGTTTTATACATTCAGTAAGCTAAGAATGACAGCTATGTTTTTAAAGGCTTTTTTTTTTTTTGAGACAGAGTCTCACGATGTTGTCCTTGGTAGAGTGGCATCATAGCTCACAGCAACTTCAAACTCTTTGGGCTCAAGCGATTCTCTTGCCTCAGCCTCTCAAGTAGCTGGGACTACAGGCACCCACCACAATGCCTAGCTATTTTTAGAGAGGTCCTACTCTTGTCCAGGCTGGTCTCAAACCTGTGAGCTCAGGCAATCCACCCGCCTCCCAAAGTGCTAGGATTACAGGCTTGAGCCACTGCACTCCTTAAAATCTGTTTTTAAAAGATCACATGCATAAGAGTGGCCCACAAATTCTGAAATCCTTACTCTGACCCTTTACGGAAGAAGTTTTTCAACTCTCATCCTAACATGCGAGGGCTGCAGTGGCCAAAAAGAGCTAGGATGGATGGATTGATTGACTTTGATTTTGATTTATATTTGAGACAGTCTCACTCTGTCTCCCTGGGTAAAGTACTGTGGTGTCACTGCTCACAACAACCTCAAACTCTTGGACTTGAGCAGTCTTCTTGCCTCAACCTCCAACGTAGCTGGGACTATAGGTGCCCACCACAACACCCAGGTAGTTCTATTTTTTGCAGAGACGGGGTCTCTCTCTTGCTCAGTCTGGTCTTGAACTCCTGAGGTCAAGCAATTCACCTGCCTTGGCCTCCCATAGTGCTAGGATTATAGGTGTGAGCTACCACACCTGGCCAAGAAGAGCTAGAATTTAAAAGCCAAAGTCCTAAGACCTACCCCGGCCCACTTCCCTGCCCTGAAGGCCACTGGGTGCCCCTGAAGGGAAACTTTATTGCAAGCATGCTCCACCAGGGCTCATGGCAGTGTGTGAATGAGAGATCTCTGTGAGGGTACTTCTGTAGTGGGAACAATTGTGGTCTGTGCAGTGTGACACTAGGACAGTTTGCAGAGTCCTCATCTGCCCCTAAGACTTCCCAGCACTCTCCCCTCACACTCCCCAGGGTCACACACCATGCTTCTAGGGGCTTGGGACCCCAGCCTTTTAGTAGTCAGTGCTTTGGCTCCCCACCAGGACCTTTGTTCCAGAAGTAGGCTCGGCTGTGTAGGAGGTTTGGAGACCCGCAGCTTGGTTCCCTGTGCCAAGGTACGGCAGCAGGCTCTGGACGTAGGAGGCAGGACTGTCCTCACCCAGCCTGACCCTGTGCTGGCCTCTCCCATGCAGTGCGGAGCATGCAGAGCCAGAGGTACAGGTGGTTCCCGGGTCTGGCCAGATCATCTTCCTGCCCTTTACCTGCATTGGCTACACGGCCACCAACCAGGACTTTATCCAGCGCCTGAGCACGCTGATCCGGCAGGCCATTGAGCGGCAGCTGCCCGCCTGGATCGAGGCCGCCAACCAGCGGGAGGAGGGCCAGGCCAGACAGAGAGAAGATGATGAGGATGAGGATGAGGAAGAGGATGTTGCTGAGAACCGCTACTTTGAGATGGGGCCCCCCGACACGGAGGAAGAGGAAGAAGGAGGCCGGGGGGAGGAAGAGGAGGAAGAAGAGGACGAAGAGGCCGAGGAGGAGCGCCTGGCCCTGGAGTGGGCCCTGGGTGCCGATGAGGACTTCCTGCTGGAGCACATCCGCATTCTCAAGGTGCTGTGGTGCTTCCTGATCCACGTGCAGGGCAGCATCCGCCAGTTTGCCGCCTGCCTCGTGCTCACCGACTTTGGCATTGCCGTCTTCGAGATCCCACACCAGGAGTCTCGGGGCAGCAGCCAGCACATCCTCTCGTCCCTGCGCTTCGTCTTCTGTTTCCCACACGGCGACCTCACAGAGTTCGGCTTCCTCATGCCAGAGCTGTGCCTGGTGCTGAAGGTGAGGCACAGCGAGAACACGCTCTTCATCATCTCAGACGCTGCAAACCTGCATGGCTTCCACGTGGACCTGCGCTCCTGTTTCGCCCCACAACACATGGCCATGCTGTGCAGCCCCATCCTCTATGGCAGCCACACCAGCCTACAAGAGTTCCTGCGCCAGCTGCTGACCTTCTACAAGGTGGCTGGGGGCTGCCAGGAGCGCAGCCAGGGCTGCTTCCCCGTCTACCTGGTCTACAGTGACAAGCGCATGGTGCAGACGGCCGCTGGAGACTACTCTGGGAACATTGAGTGGGCCAGCTGCACGCTCTGCTCAGCTGTGAGGCGCTCGTGCTGTGCACCCTCTGAGGCCGTCAAGTCTGCTGCCATCCCCTACTGGCTATTGCTCACACCCCAGCACCTCAACGTCATCAAGGCCGACTTCAATCCCATGCCCAACCGTGGTACCCACAACTGTCGCAATCGCAACAGCTTCAAGCTCAGCCGTGTGCCACTCTCCACTGTGCTGCTGGACCCTACACGCAGCTGCACCCAGCCTCGGGGTGCCTTCGCTGATGGCCATGTGCTTGAGCTGCTCGTGGGCTACCGCTTTGTCACTGCCATCTTCGTGCTGCCCCATGAGAAGTTCCACTTCCTGCGCATCTACAACCAGTTGAGGGCCTCACTACAGGACCTAAAGACCGTCGTCATCGCCAAGACCCCTGCATCTGGGGCTAGCCCTCAGAGACCCCTTGCAGATGGCCAGCCTGCCGAAGGCAGAGCCAGGTGAGACTGAGCACAGCTCTTAGGGACCAGGGGACATGGGTTGGCATATCACGATCTCTAAGCAGCAGCAGTTGGTGGTTGGCCCAGGGTTGGGCAGCTCTCTCAGGTCCACTATCCTGCTCCCCAGTTCCTGCCCATCCTCAACATCGTCACTTCAGGCTGGGCACCAGGCTGCTTGCTCCTTATCACCCAGCCTTGTAGAAGAGGCCCAGGAAAGGTCTCCTCTCACAAAACCCATTGGTTCCTGCCACCCATGCATAGCAGGCCGGGGTGACTGCAGCCTGGACTGAGGCCAGGAAAGCTGCTGCCTTGGCCGCCTTGCTCCTCTTGGCCCAAGCGTGGCCTCTCAGTACCCCCCACTACTCCCACAGGGGCCACAGTCCCTCCATGGCTGGTTCTGTGGTCCAGGGGCTGCTTTAGGTCTCAGCTGCCTCTCAGACCCAGCTCCCCTTCTTTTTTCTTTTCCTTTTTGTTTTTTTTCTTGAGACAGTCTCACTTTGTCACCCTCTATAGTAGAGTGCCATGGTGTCATAGCTCACAGCAACCTCAAACACTTGGTCTCAAGCAATCCTCTTGTCTCAGCCTCCCAAGTGTCAGGGACTACTGGTGCCCACCACAACACTTGGCTATTTTTGGAGACAGGATCACACTCTTCCTCAGGCTGCTCTGGAACTCTTGATTGCTCAGGCAATCCACCTGCCTTGGCCTCCCATTGTTCTAGGATTACAAGCCTGAGCCACTGCGCCTGGCCTCCCGAGCTCCCATTCTTGCCCTGCTAGGAGCCAGAGATCCCTTCTCCAGAAGGACCAGGTTGCATGATTCCAGAGGAGCCTTACTGGCTCAGAGTAGCAAGGTCTGAGTGTCTAATCTGGATGAGTCACCTCCTCTTCTAGAGGAGACTGAGGTTCAGAGAAGGAAGGAGATGGCATCCCAGTCCCTCCTTTTTCCTTTTCCCCACACCGCTGCTGGGCCTGGCTTCCCTTGGACTCCTTCCCAGGTTTCCCTCAGGCCCACCTGGGAGTGGGTTGTAGAGGGACCTCTGAGGGGCCCAGCTTACCCATATCTGGGGCCTGAGGGGACCTTGTGCCTGTGTGAGCACTCCTGCCTCCTCTTGCTGGCTCCCTGGCTTCAGATATACAGAGACTTCCCCCACCTGGGGAAGAAAGGCCTTCATTTGTCTGCCCTCCTTTCTCCTGAGACAAAGCGTTAGTCATGTTCTCTTCTACCCTGCCTCTCTTTAGTCTCTTGTGAGGTATACTTTCTCCCTCTAACCAGCCCCCCCATACAGCTCAGAGGGCTTCTGGCCTTTTCTAGGCTGAGTCTGGTGCCCCTCTTGTTCCAGTTCAAGGAACCCACCCCATGCTTCCAAGTGCTAGAGAGCAGTACATGCCAATGGGGGCCCTGCCTGGCCATTTTCTCATTTCCCCTCCTCTGTGCTGAGGCTTCAGTGCTGGACACCTTGTCTCCATTTCCCTGCCAACCCCAAGGACCTGGGCCTGGAACCTGCCCTATGCATGCAGAAACCAGGCACCCCACTCCCCCGCAGCATATGTATCCCTGCCCCAGGATGGCAGGACAACCAGAGGCTTCTTGGGGTATTTATCCAAGTGTAGGGTCAGAGCCACAGGGATCTCTCTCAACAGCTGGGCTGGATCCAATTAAGAGGACGGCATCCAGAGGAACCCTTGGTGTGGCTGTGTCAGCTTTGTTGCAGGGAACCCCCTTAAGGTTCTGAGCATTATTTGGTCTCATGTCTGGAATGGACCACATGCTTTGGTGTGGCCATATACTTTGGTGGCTAGGTGGGCCTAGAGTCTGGGCCACCTGAGAGGCAAATGGAGAGGCAGTTTGGGATTTGAGTTCTCACCTCCACATGTACCCTGGCCCAGCCCTGGGCAGCTTGGTTATTACTCTGGACTCTATAGAGTGGCATTTCTGATACCTGCTACCTTCTTAAAATGAATTTTCAGCCCAGAAAGCCTCTGCTACATGAGCCTGACCTGCTTTACCCCCATCTGTGCATCTCCCTTCATAGGGAAGGGCCTGGGTACTTTCCCCCTGCCATTTTGTCCTTCTTTAGGGAAGCTAGTGGTGAAGCCCCAGGTGACCCCTAGGTGGTGTGTAGCACACACAGGCCCCTCAGTATCTGAGGCTGCATGTGCAATGTGAGTTTCCATTTGGACTCCACTTGTTAATATGGTGTTTTTGGGGGGTGGGGGGGTTGGGAGATACAGCAATGACCAGGAGGCCCCAGCTGAGGCTCCAGCTCCAGCTCCAGCCCCAGCCATAGCCCCAGCCCCAGCAGAAGTTCCAGCTCCAGCTGAAGTCCCAGCTCCAGCTCTGGGTCCAAGCCCAGCAACGACTCCAGCTCCAACAGATGCCTCAGCCCCAGCCCCAGCAGAAGCTTCAACTCCAGCCTTGGTCCCAGAAGAAGCCCCAGCGGAGACCCCAGCCCCAGCAGAGCCCCCAGCTCCAGCCCCAACAGAGGCCCATGCACAAGCTGAGGTCCCCACCCAGTACCCGAGCAAGCACCTGATCCAGTCCACCTCAGAAGAGAACCAGATCCCCTCACACCTGCCTGCCTGCCCGTCCCTCCGGCATATTGCCAGCCTTCAAGGGAGCGCCATCATCGAGCTCTTCCACAGCAGCATCGCTGAGGTAGTGGCCTGGGCATGTGTGAGTGCTGGCTGCAGCACCAGTCAATACTGAGGGAAAGGCTGACCTTCAGGTCAGCCTCAGGTCTCTGGACTTCTCTGATGTCACGTGGCCCTCAGCTTAGCTGCTCACAGCTTTGAGGACCTTGGAAGGGAGGCCTTGAGCTGCCCCCCTACTATACCCCGACCAGCTATCCTCTGCCCCTACCTCCCACCTGCAACCTGCAGCTCCAGACAGACCCTACCCCATACCCATCTCCTGCCTCTCACTTCCTTTCTGCTTCTGAGTGTATAATACATTGATGAGATGAACTTCTCAGGTCTCCCCACCTGAGGCCATGGGCATGCTTCTGGGATGTACTGGTCACTTGGGTGGCGGTGGGGACAGTAATGTTGGAGGAGCTGCCCTGCTCAGGGGTCTGGCACAGTCCACGAGAACAGAGCATGCATGCCCCACCCACCCCCCGCCCTACCATCCCGCAGGCCCAAACCCAGCCCATCTGTCTCCAGGTTGAAAACGAGGAACTAAGGCACCTCATGTGGTCTTCAGTGGTATTCTACCAGACCCCAGGGCTAGAGGTGACCGCCTGTGTGCTGCTGTCCACCAAGGCTGTGTACTTTGTGCTACATGACGGCCTCCGCCGCTACTTCTCAGAGCCACTACAGGGTAGGTGCTACGGCCTGCCGGTACTCAGGATCTTGGGTCACGTGCTCAGGGCAGCCTGGGACTATGTCTGGAGCCAACTGTGTGGCCCCAGGCAGCAGTGACTTGGCTATGGAGGGCCAAGCATCCCTTGTCCAAGGAAAGGGATAATAGCACCTCCCTCCTGGGGTGATCAGGAGGTACCTAAGGTCAGTGTAAATGCACTGAACCAGGGCCCAGCACTTGGGAACTGTCTGTAATGAAGAGGGACTGGGCAGCTTCTGCCTCTTGGGGCCTCAGTGGGAGCCTTAGCCAATGGCCTGGTATACAGGGGCATTTGTGACTGCTTGCCAGGCCTCAACAGGCCAGGCCAGTGGCCCTGTTCTGTTAGGTGTGCTACACACCTGGGACCCTTGTGCTCCCCTGCTACAGACACCACCACCCTGGGTCCCTTCTCTCCATCATAGATTTCTGGCATCAGAAAAACACCGACTACAACAACAGTCCCTTCCACATCTCCCAGTGCTTTGTTCTAAAACTCAGTGACCTGCAGTCAGTCAACGTTGGGCTTTTTGACCAGTATTTCCGGCTGACGGGTAAGTGATCCACTGTGTTTTGTCCTATTGCGGGTGAAGGCCAAGGTCACTGGTGGGCTTCCACCTTCCATGTGTGGGTGCGTTATCATCAGCAAAGTTATCTCTCTGCTCAAGAGCCAGCCAGCCGGGGTGGGAGGAAGCAGCCTCAGGAACTGCTGAGAGTACAGAATTTGTGCCCCAGGGCCCGCAGCAGGAGGCGGGATGTGCAGTGAGCGCCAGCCTGGACAGAGGAGGCAGTGGGCCCTGGGCTAAGGGGCAGGATGTTTCTGACTCATACTTCCTGAAGAGAGAAAGCTAAGCTCTTTCCCTACAGCTCTTCTGCATCCCTTTCCAGAAAAATACCTCAACCCTTCTGGCATGAGAAGTGGCTGCCTTCCTGGGCCCTGTGATGCTTTCCCAGGGCCCTCGGCCAGTGGGCCCTCCTGGCCCTGGCTTTCTGGGCTTCAGGTCCAGGCTGAGACTTACTAGGGATTAGAGGTGGCTCCAGAGAGGCCTATGACCATGACCAGCCCCCTTTTCTTTAGGCTCCTCCCCAGCACAAGTGGTCACGTGCTTGACGAGAGACAGCTACCTGACGCACTGCTTCCTCCAGAACCTCATGGTCGTGCTGTCCTCGCTGGAACGCACACCTTCGCCTGAGCCTGTTGACAAGGACTTCTACTCTGAGTTTGGGAACAAGACCACAGGTACCCCTGTCCAGCTCCGGCTGTAGACGGGCCGCCTGGGCAGCCATCATGGCCCATGGCCCTGAATGTCTCTCTGTTTTCCCACTTAGCTGGTCAGGGTTTTATATGGGGCTTTTCCACAGTAGTCTAGCTCCCAGCCATCCCTCAACCACCTGACAGACACAGGTCATTGTCTACTCTGGGCTCCTGGTTTGTGCCTGAGCATGGGGGCTCAGAGCACCCTGTCCTGCCTCACTCATACCAGGGTCCCTACGTGGCTTGGAGCCACTGGCTTCCAGTTGCACAGGAACCAGTTCCAGGCTATAACTCTGTGGCATCTCTCTGCAGGGAAGATGGAGAACTATGAGCTGATCCACTCAAGCCGTGTCAAGTTCACCTATCCCAGTGAGGAGGAGATTGGGGACCTAACCTTCATTGTGGCCCAGAAGATGGCTGCCCCAGAGAAGGCCCCAGCCCTCAGCATCCTGCTGTATGTGCAAGCCTTCCAGGTGTCCACACCACCACCTGGGCGTTGCAGGGGCCCGCTGCGTCCCAAGACATTGCTGCTCACCAGTGCTGAGATTTTTCTCCTGGATGAGGACTATGTCCACTACCCGCTGCCTGAGTTTGCCAAAGAGCCGCCACAGAGAGACAGGTACCGGCTGGATGATGGCCGCCGCGTCCGGGACCTGGACCGAGTGCTCATGGGCTACCAGACTTACCCTCAGGCCCTCACCCTCGTCTTTGATGATGTGCAGGGTCACGACCTCATGGGCAATGTCACCCTGGACCACTTTGGGGAGGTGCCCGGTGGTCCAGCTGGGACTGGCCAGGGCCGTGAAGTCCAGTGGCAGGTGTTTGTCCCCAGCGCTGAGAGCCGAGAGAAGCTCATCTCACTGTTGGCCCGCCAGTGGGAGGCTCTGTGTGGCCGGGAGCTGCCCGTTGAGCTTACTGGCTAGCCCAAGGCACAGCCACCCTTGCCACGTGCTGTGTCCAGCCTGGCACCTACAGGGCAGGGAACAGGCTTTTTTCTCTTAAAAATATTTTCTCCTCCCTTTTGGTACCTTAATTTGTTCTCACAGAGAGTGTGAACATGGATGTTCAATTAATTCTAATGCTGGGAGTGAGAAAGCCCCCTCCAGGGCTGTCCATGTGCTGACAGCCTGTCATGGATGTTGTACCCTAGAGTAGTGTGGCTGGGCACACCAGTGTTGTGTCTGATTGTTGTGGGAACATTGTTAACCGTGACACTGTGGGTCTGATTCACTGCTTCACATGTTCTCTCCTGAAGTGTCAAGTTCAGTCCTTTGTTGCTGTTGCTGTGGCTGTCATTGTGGGCATTTTGCTGCTAATCCTGCAGCTGGTAGCAATGTACATGTTGGAAGCCCCCACCCCATGTGGTTTTTCAAAGTGGAGGCCTCCCCTGGTGCAGACTAGTGGAGAGCCCCACAAGACAAGAGTCCCTCAGGTCTTGGGGCTAAGAGGGGTGGGGGCAGGGGACCTAGAGCTGCCAGCACCAAGTGTGATTCCTGTTGCCTATATTCTCTATTCTAATAAAGCTGAGTTTAACACAGTCTGGGGTCTTCTATCTCTGGGGTCACTGGAGTTGCAGTAGAGCTTCAGCCGAGGTTATGGTTGGCATCAGGGAGGGAGAGTTCCCTGAGACATGGCCAAGTGTTAGGGGAAAGGAAGAAGTGCAGCCCTCCAGGGCCCAGATGCTTTGGATGTGGGAAGGGCCAGGGGACCTCTGGACAGGGCTATGCTGACCAGAAACTAAATGTTGTCCCATGAGCCTGGGACAAACAGGAAGAGTATAAAACTCGTCAGCGACCCCGACACACTAGGCCCTCTGCCTGGGTGCATGGCATGCCAGCCTCCTCAGGTCCTGCAAGCCTCAAGTGTCACCCCTGGGCCCAACCCCAACTGAAGCTTCATGCAGTTTAGTGGTGAGGCCCGGAGTCTAGAATAACTGTTGGGATGGACAGGTCTCACCAAGATGGCCCGTGAATGGCAGCAGGGGAGGGCCTGTGGAGAGGTGACAGCGGACAGTGGAGAGGAGGGTGCGTGCCAACTCCTCTACCTCAACCTTCCAACCCCAGTCCTACTCCAAAGCATGGCCCCTGAGCCCCACTTTCTTCTCCTGGCCCAGTTAGGGGCCTTGGGGCCCCTGAGCCAGGCAGGTTGTAGAGGGTTAAGTAGAGAGTGGCCAACTTGGCTCCCAGGCCCGCTCCTGCTCCCCATGTCATGTCAGTGCCAGCAGAGCAGGGATCTTGGCCTGGAGGACACCACTACCCTCAGGAAAGGGAAGGGGAGGAAAAGGGGTGGAAGGAGTCACCAAGACCCCCCTTCCCACCAGACCTCAAAGGCTAGCCCAATGGCCCCCCCAAGCTGATAGGGATGGGGGCACACTGAGGAGGAGGAGGAGGAAGGGCTAGTTACCAGCATCCCTCAAGCAGGCCTATACAAATGGCCACCTGGCTCTGTCAATTTTTTTTTTTTTTTTTTTTTGAGACAGAGACAGAAATCTCTCTCTGTCACCTTGGAGAGAGTACACCATGGTATCATAGCTCACAGCAACCTCAAGTCTCTGGAGTAGTTGGGACTATAGGTGCCCACCACATGCCAGCTAGTTTATTTTTAGAGACAGGGTCTCACTCTTGCTCAGCCTGGCCTCAAACTCTGGAGGTCAAGGGATCCTCCCAGAGTGCTAGGATTACAAGTGTGAGCCACCGCACCTCGCCTATCAGCTCTTTGCTCTCTCCATCTCCCATACACCATCTGTCATTGGAGAGCAGTGACCCAGCCTGAGTCCATGGCACCTACTGGGGAGGCTGTGCAGTGTGGTGGTGGCAGCTCTGTGGGCAGCAACCCTGGGACTGGACTGAAACACTGATTAGTTGAGTGGTCTTGGATGAGTTCCCGAGCCCCTCTGAGCCTGTTTCGTTCACAGGAGTAAAGGGATAATGAAAACTTTCTGTCTTGAGTGTCTGCTGTATGTATCAGCCAGACAGCGTCCTGCTCTCTCACAAGTGATGTTCCAGGAAGGAGATAGAAAATTAACTACAAATAAGCCAACTTAGCTTATTTATAAGCTAAATTTTAAGTTATTAAAATTTAATAACAAATAATAATTAAGCTAAATTATAAATGAGCTGACTTAGCTTACACAGCACTGTTTGCCAGGGCTGCCAGGTGAGACCAGGTATGGGGCAACCTGCAGCCTGGGGTCAGGGAAGCTCTCTGAGCTGGTGGTCCTTGACCTAAGCCTGGACCTGTGAGAAGGAGCCAGTGTGTGACAATCTGGGGTAATAGCACATGCCAGAAGAGAGGGCTTTTAAGGAGAGGCCCAGTGGCCGGAGAGTTGGTTGAAGGAGTCATGAGAGGCTGCCGAGCGTGGAAAGGGGTTTGAAGGGCACTGGGAGCCACATGGTGTGGGCTGCTGGGTGGAGGGCAGGCCAGGGAGAAAGGGGGCACGGAGGTATGGTGGGGGGTCACTGAGCAGGACCAGCTGGGGAAGGGCTGGGATAGGAGAGGGCATGTGGGTCTGGCAGGCTAGCATGGTGCCTGGCAGCCAGTCAGAGTCAGAACCCTGTAAGTGCCCTTGAAATTAAAAAGGTGGAGGCAGGAGCTGACTGAGTCCCTGGATGAAATACCCAGGGCTCACAAAAGGAGTGGGAAGTTGTTCACATTTGCATTTGAATTTGCTTCAGAACCTCTGATAGACCCCAGGTCTCAAGGCTGTGATGCCAGGAGGGTCCTGGGCCAGGAAGCCCGGAGCAGCGCCCAGGCTGTCCATGTGGAGGTCAGTGGCCAGCGCCTTCCCTTCCGCCTGCAGGCTGCTGATATGCAGGAGGAAATCCTGGCGGGTTCCTGTTGGGGTGAGCTGGCGGGGCTTCTGGGCTGCTTTTAAGGCAACTGCCCGCCCCGTCCTGCCTGCCTTCCCTGTGCTTGCCTCCTGGAGCTCATTCCCCACGCCACTGGTTGCCCCGACTCTGTCCTGGACAGCGTGCCTGCCAGCCACCACCAGCTATGGTGGGGCCTCGGTGCCTCCTCCTGCTCTGCCTCCTGGCCTTCTGCCTGGAAGGCTTCACCATCGTCAAGGGGCAGAAGGTGAGTATGAGTTGCAGGGGCACATGGCATCCAGGCCCTGCTGACCAGAGGTGGACGCTGGGAGGGACTGAACATGGAGGGGGCTTGGGTCTGGGGATATGCAGGGCAGCTGGTACCTGTCCAACCTTTTTGACCAGGCCCAGGTGGCCAGGCTGTTTGGCCCACCTCCCCAGGTGAGGCCTACATTTGGCATTAGGGTGCAGGGGTGCGTCCGTCTGCCCCCCTCTAATAGAGCCTGGCCAGCCAACTGGCCTAGGGCTTCCCAGCCCGCAGTTAGGGTACAGAAGCAGGCCTGTCCTCCTCCCCATCCTGTCCAGACTGAGTCCCAGGTCTCTATGTGGCACTTGCCTGGAACATGTATGCACACATGTGTGTGTGCCTGTGTCCCACCCAGGAGAGCCTGGAGGCAGGATGAGAGTTACTCACTAGCAGCACTGCTAGGGAAGCAGCAGCCAACAGTAACACCCTCCAGCTCCAGAGCTGCTGCTGATCAGCCACAATCCCAGGCCTGTCCCCTTGAATCTTGACAGCCTCCCTTGGGCAACACATCCTGCTCTTCTCTCATGAGCCCTAGGATAACAGATGGGCCATTCCCACTCTGAAGCCATGCTATGACACTGCCTGTGATTCCCCATCCAGTGTCTTGATGATCAGACAGGGTCCTGGCGTGCAGCTGAGGTTGCCCCTCTGCCCAGCCTCTGTGGGCCAGCCACTCCAGGCTGCAGGTCAACCCAGGCCTTACAGTAGGGACGTTGTTTCTACTGGAGCTTCTGGAAGGGTCTCCCACCCTGGGGATAAAGTCACCTAACTCTAGGTGAGAGACCCCCTCCTGTGAGGCCATGTTTATCTGCCTCCCATGGCACTAATGGGCAAACCGAGGTCCAGAGAGGGAAAGGTTCACCAGGATCCCACCCAAGCAGCCCAGCACAAGGACCCAGGCCCCTTGGCACCATAGAGCTTATTCTTTTGTAGTTCCTGTGGTCACTTAGAAAGTGTCACCAGGTTAGAGCTGGGGATGGCCAGATGCGAGTCTGAGAATGTGACGATGGGGGAAGACCCCTGCTGAGCCCTACAGGTGGGATCCTACTCTCCTTGACGCAGTTTCCCCACGCACACAACACAAGGGAATTTCAGAATCCTTTGCCACCTCCTTGTGTTCTGGGCAATGAGGATGAGGTTGATGAGGGACCTCAGGATGGAGTTTTTTCCTTGTCAGAGACCTAAGGCTCTGCCTACCCTAAGTCTGCACATTCTAGGGGTGGGGCTCAGCCATCCTCGGCCAGGGAAGAGGGTCTGGGGATCTTTGTGTATGGGGCTACAGCAACATTGGCCCACCTCACACCATCCTCATCCCTCCTGGCACTCTGTGTAGCCTGAGACCTGCTGTAAACCTTCCTCTGGATCTGTGCATTCTGCGTCCATAGATTCAACTAATTCTGGATTGAAAAAATTTGCATTTCTTTTTTTTTTTTTTTTTGAGACAGAGCCTCAAGCTGTTGCCCTGGGTAGAGTGCTGTGGCATCACAGCTCACAGCAACCTCCAACTCTTGGGCTCAACCAATTCTCCTGCCTCTGCCTCCCAAATAGCTGGGACTATAGGCACCTGCCACAACACCCACCTATTTCATTGTTGTTTGGCGGGCCCTGGCTGGATTCGAATCCACCAGCTCAGGTATATGTGGCTGGCGCTCTAGCCACTTGAGCCACAGGCGCCAAACCAAAAAATTTGCATTTCTACTGAACATATCCAGACTTTTTTCTATTTACATAGCATTTGCATCGTATTACGTATTATAAGGAATCTAGGATGATTGAAAGTATATAGGAGGCTGTGTGTACGTTACTTCAGGGATTTGAGTATCTGTGGATTTTGGTGTCTGAGGGAGGGACCTCCCTCAGAGGTCCTGGAACCAATACCCCATGGATGCTGAGGGACAATTGTATTAGGATTGGAAGCTCTGAGGTGAAGGGATGTCCCTGGGCAGTATATCCAGATTCAGGCAATTAGGCCTGCTACAAGAGAGGTCTCAGCACTGGGCTCCTCAACAGCCTGGTGCTGGGTGCGTGTTCTGCTAGGCACACGCTTTGGGGCCTTCCTTGGTCTCCAGCAGGGTTTGAAGGGAGAAGCGGCCATTGTCCAGGCCTGTGTTCTCCCTGCTCTGATCTAGGGTATGAGGTAGCAGTTTAGGGGATCCTTTATCTCCGAGGGTTTGGATTCTGAGTTCTCAGCCTCAGAAAGTCCCAACAAGCCTGGTCCCAGTTTGGGGAAACTTTATGTACCTTCTCATCATAGTCTTAACACTTCGTGTGTCCTCAGCTTCCCCCCAGCAACTCTGTGGGAACCAGACATTGTCAAATCAGTTCTGAAGCGGGCGGGGAAGTGCCTGCTCTGGCTCAGGCATGTCCTGGATGCCCCAGGGAGAAGGGAATCTGACTCAGCATTCAGGCTGTGACCCAACCTCACTCCACCCTGCAGGACCAATGGAGATGTGAGCTCAGGCCCCTAACATTCCTTCCAGCTCACAGGGCAGAGGCAGGGTCACAAGATGTGGTCCTGAGGAGGCACAGATTTGGTAGCTGGCTTATCCATCCATCATCATTTCACACACACTGACAAACACTGAGGTCCTTTAAATGAGGGTCCACACCAGGACCCAAAGCTCTAGCTTCCTCCCAGGTCCTAATCACCTTTCTGTGCCCCAGAGTGAGCACAGCACTCTCTCACTAGCTCTGAGCCCTCACCCAGGGCTGACCAACATTCCTCCAAGAGCTGTGGTCATGCAGCCAGAGTGGTGGTCATGCTGGCAGCTTTGTCCAGTTGACCAGGTGGCCTTGAGGGCAGCCTGGTGCCCGCCAAGCCTTGCCCTAAGCCAACAGCTGCTCAGCCCTCAAGTTACCCAATTTCCTAGTTGCTTCCTGGCTCAGCAAAGATGAGCTCCAGGAAGGTGGGAAATGAGACCACAACATCTCAGCCCCACAGCTCAAAATTCAGGACGCCCTGAGCAACTTCCTTATTTCCAGACCACAGAGGCATGAGCGGAAAAGGCCAAATCACAGCAGCACTGAGGCCTCAGGGCCCTCGTGCTCACCGGAAGAAAGTGTCAGGGGCACTATTTCTCCTTTTCTCTTGCTTTGAGAAGCCACACATCTGTAGTTTGTTCTAGGAAAAGGATGTTCCAGGCTCACTCCCTTTGGACCACAACATGCTCAGCATTTTTCAAGATGAGAACATCTTAGCTTCTCCAGGCATACTCCCAAGCCCCACAAGCACCTCCAAATTGCACCTTTCCTCCGTCCTTTCCTCTTACTAGAGCCATGAGTTTAGATTCTGACCCTCCTGATAGAGTGCTGCAAGTTCTTGGAATTTTGTTATCATAAAAGGCAGCCCCAGTGGGGGACTCCAGGAGCTATGACAGGCAGTGAGTGGGGCTTTTTTCACATCCCCTCATGCCCACATCATGGTGACAGGCCAGACCCCCTCACACCTTTCATCCCCCACCTAGGTGCTAAACCCTTCCCCCATTCATCTCACCTCGCCAAGTCTCATCCCTGCCTAAGCCCAGGCCACCTCCTTTCTGTTCATACAGCAGCCAAGAGCCCATTCATAGCACAGACACAGGGCTGTACAGGACTCTGTCCTCTCCAGGCTTATGAGGCCTGGCACCCTGGCCACCAGGCCACTTTTCACCTTGTCACCCAGGATCATTTGCTCCTTCCCACTCCTAGCCGTTGCTTCGGCTGTCCCCTCAGCCAACAGTACTTCCTTGGTCAACTCACGTGTATCCTTCAGGTCCCAAGTCAACTGTCACCTCCCCAAGGAAGCTGTCTGGCCCTCCAGCTTAGGCTCCCAGCCCCAATAGCTGCCTGCATTGCCCATCATCACCTGGACTCCTGGATCCCTGCCCATAGATAGAGTTAGGGTTCCGTGACCTGTGACTGCCCAGCACAAACACGTGTAGACCAGAACCCCTGCCTGCTGCTGCTCACATGAGACTAGCCTCTCAGGGCTGGGGTGTCTTAGTCTCTAACCCCCAGGCAGTGGAGGAGGCCCTTGGGAAGGTCTTTTGGTAGCCACATGGGAAAAAGCTCAAGTGCAACACGTCTGTGCCTATCAGTTGAAGAAGGCATTGCTCTGTTCTTGAAAATGGATCAGTTCTGTCATTTATTGTTTCTTTATTTTTATTTATTTATTTATTTATTTTATTTTTTTGCAATTTTTGGCCGGGGCTAGGTTTGCACCCACCACCTCCAGCATATGAGGCTGGTGCCCTACTCCTTTGAGCCACAGGCACCGCCCTATTTATTTATTTAAGACAAACTCTTACTCTGTCACCCTGGAGGACTATGGCATCACAGCTCACAGCAACCTCAAATTCTTGGTCTCCAGTGAGTCTCTTGCCTCAGCCTTCTGAGTAGCTGGGACTACAGGAGCCTACCATAACACCCAGCTATTTTTAGAGACAGGGTCTCGCTCTTGCTCAGGCTGTTCTCGAATTTCTGAGCTCAAGCAATCCAGCTGCCTCTGCCTCCCAGAGTTCCAGGGTTACAGGCGTGAGCCACTGCGCATGGCCTGTTTATTTTTTAATGAAAGACAAAAACGAGTACTAGGATGGGAATCTGGGTTTTGATCCCTGGTTCACACCTGCCACTGGACAACTTGGGATGGACAAGGGCTTCCCTTCCATCCCCCACCCTCCTGCCAGGCTTTAATCTCCTCCCGTGAAATGGATTGAGATGGAAGGACATGGCTAGAATCTCTTCTGTCAGAGGCGTGACTCAGAGCCTCCTGGGCTGTGAATGTCAGACCTTGCTATGGCCTTCACAACCCATGACAGGCGGCTTTCTCAGCGCCTTCCCCATTCGCATTGCTCCCACTGACAAGATGGAAAACTGAGGTCTGGAGTGGTACTGGCATTGCCATACTCAGGACAGAGGCAGGATGGGGCGTAGAGTCCAGGCTCCTCACTTCACCACTGTGACCCAGGTACGGTCCAAACGGTGTGACACGAAGACCAGATATTTCACTCACATACCCTGTACCTCGTGCGCAGCAGTCAAGAAGCGGGCGTGTCCTCTAGGCTGGCGTCCAGAGTTCCCAGAGAAGATATCCCAGGACTGCCGGTGCGGAACTGAGCCCCATCCTTGCAGGAGCCCAAGAGAGTCTGATAGGCCTGCAGAGTGAGGGCAGGCACTCGCTTACCCACCACCTGTGGACTTCCTGGGAGGCAGAGAACGGGAGAGAGGAGGGCGTAAGGGTCAGGGTAGGTGGGGCTTATCAGGCATCTATCTGCTAAGTGCCAGGCCCTGTGCTCAGCTGTGGACCAGGCAGAGCAAAGAGGTAGGTGGGAAGGCAGTGTAGGAAAGCTGTGGGCTGGAGCTGTGTGTGGGAGCCCCTCCCACCACCCTGCCGTCCTTCTGCCCCCAGTTACGAAGTGCAGCTGGGGGACTCTATGCTGTCCATGAACGGCTGCAGCCGGGAATGCTGGAAGGATGTGGAGCAGAAGGCCTGCTGCCCTGGCTACTGGGGCTCTCAGTGCTATGGTATGGGGAGGCTGCCCACCTTGCTCCTCACCTCCCAGCCATACCTCAGGCTCCCCTTCTGCGACTGTTGGCCTGCTGTCCCCTTCAACTTGTTCTTTTAATGAGTATTTAACAGACAGCCTCCAAGGCTTGGGTTCTCAGCTCTGGCTGCCCTGGGGAGGAGCTTAGGCTGGGGTTGGCCAGAGTTGCTGGGATCAGAGGTAAGTGAAGGGTTCTAGGGACAGAGCTGAGTTCTGGGGGATCCACAGAATGCCCTGGGGGGACAGAGACCCCATGCAACGGCCGTGGGACGTGCCTGGATGGTATGGCCAGGAACGGGACCTGTGTGTGCCAGGTAAGGGCCGGGCACGGCAGAGGTGGGGAGCTGGAAGGGGCTGCGCTGAGCGGGTGCATCCACCACCAGGAGAACTTCAGCGGCTCAGCCTGCCAAGAGTGCCGGGACCCCAATCGCTTTGGGCCCAACTGCCAGTCAGGTGAGTGCTTGCAAGGCAGGCAGGCAGGGCTACACCCAGCTCTCACCTTCACCTTCCGCCTCAGCTTGCATGGTCCCTTCAGGAACACATGTTTTACCTCATTACACCTCCAGGCCCTTGCACACGCTATTCTCCTTAAAGGCCTCCTCCAAGAAGTCTTCCCTGAACCTCACACTGGGTCAAGTGCCTTCTCTGGTTCTCCCAACATTTGTGGTCCTGCGTGTGTCACAGCTTTGTACTTTCAAGGTTTTCCCTTCTGGAGCTGAGTTCCTGGGTGAGGCTAGGGTCCCACCTGTCCCTGTGTGTCCCTCCCAGTGTGCAGCTGTGTGCATGGTGTGTGCAGCCATGGCCCTCTTGGGGATGGAAGCTGTCTGTGCTTTGCTGGATACACTGGACCCCGCTGTGACCAAGGTGAGCAGAGCCCCTGGGACAGCTTGGCTCAGCCGGTCTGCTGTGGCCAGAGCAAGAGAGACTACCTGGCTGAGAAAGGGGGCCTGAACCTGAGCAGGACCTCTATCTGCAACCTAGTCAGGGAAGGGGTGTCACTATATGACCTCCAAAGTCCAGAGAGGGCAGGGCCCTGCTCAGAGTCACACAGCAAAGGAGGCAGAATGTTTGCATCTGTGTTTCCCCCAACCTGGGCTTTCAGCCATTACAGTTCTCTCTCCTCTCTGCTCAGAGCTGCCCGTCTGCCAGGCCCTGCGTTGTCCCCAGAACTCTCAGTGCTCTGCAGAGGCCCCTGCCTGTAAGTGCCTACCTGGTCACACCCAGCAGGGCAGCGAATGCCTCGGTAAGCCTGTGGCCTGGAGACCAGGTATCCCAGTTCAGGGAGGGCGGGGTCTGGGAGGGTACCCTTTTAGCCTAGCAAATACAATGTAGCCATTTATAGGGAAGGAGAACTATCCCTAAATGGGGAGAGGGCCTGTCCTCAAGGCCTAGGTCAACCCATTCATTCCAACTTCTAGCCATCCTGGTGGAAGATGTGAAAGAGATAGGGCTCCTGGCTGCTTAACTTACTCAGGCTCTCCCTCTGCCCTGGCAGCTCCTGACCCCTGCCAGCCATCCCCCTGCTCCCCACTGGCACGGTGCTCCGTGAGCTCCAAGGGGCAAGCTCAGTGTCACTGTCCTGAGAACTACCATGGCGATGGGATGGTATGTCTGCCCCAGGACCCATGCACTGTCAACTTTGGTGGCTGTCCTAGCAACTCCACCTTTTGTGTGTACCGGAATCCAGGCAAGGTGAGCCAGGGCCCCAAGCTGGAACTATCCCCACGCTGCACCCACTCACACTGGGCATGTGACCTTGAGCAAATCATGGCACCTCTGCGAACCTCAGCTGCCCCATTTGTAAGATGGGGAGATGACGATGGTTCTCTTCTGGGAGGGCAGTTGTGAGCCCTGATCAGGGGAGTCCTTGGGTCCAGCAAAAGCCAGTGGTCCTCAGGAATGGACATGGTGTCCCCTTCGTTCCACTTGCGGTAGGCCTTCTGCGCCTGTCGGCCAGGCCTGGTCAGCCACGATGCTTCCATGGGCTGCTTTGCCATCTGCTCTGCCCACTCCTGTGACAAGTCAGCCACCTGCCAGGTGACCCCCAATGGGAAGACCAGGTGGGCACAGGGGCCTTGGGGTGGGGAGGGGGCAGAGCAGGATGGAGGCTGGACAAGTGTGCCCATCTCAGCTAGAGGGAGGGTGGGTGAGGGCCAGGAGGCAGACTGGCCGGGGCCCCACCCTGAAGGCTCTCCCTGGGCCGGCAGCTGTGTATGCAAGGAGGGCGAAGTTGGCGATGGGCGTGCCTGTTACGGACACCTGCTCCATGAGGTGCAGAAGGCAAACCAGATAGGCCTGGTGTTCCTGTGGCTGAGAGTTGCCGTGGCCATGCTTGGTGTGTGACCCGCCCCGTGCTCCAGGAGAGCTAGCAGGAGTGGGGGGTGGATTCTGCAGATCCCCATCCCTCTGCCCAAGAACTGTGGAACCAAAGAGTGGGTTATGGGGGATGCATGGTGGGGGTGGGCCCAACTGGACCCTGATGCCCCCATTTACTCTAAACCTAGACCAAATGCTCCCACCCGTACTCCCCCAAACTAGGATTGATGCCTGCAGGTTTTCCCAGACACCATTGGTTTCCCCAGGGTCTCCCCAGATCCATTCTGATGCTCCTTCTCTGGTCCCCCAGGCCAGGGCTGCCAGGATATCCTTACCACATCAGGCCCATTCACTGTACTGGTGCCATCCATTTCCATCCCCTCCTCCAGAACCATGAACGTGAGTGAGCCCCTCCCTATCTCAGATCTGACCACTAACCCTTGCCTCCTCCCCTGGGTCTTTGCCTCAATCCTTAGGATCCTGAGAGTGTCCCCTGTTCACACTCTGGGAAATAACGACCTGGGAGGCATCTCATCCCCTCCATTGCTTGGGCAGGGGTGGTATGAAGAGGACTGGCCACACTGGACTCACTTGGCACGCCCATCCCCTGCATCTGCAGGTGTCCCTTGCCCATCAACTTTGTAGACAGCACATCATCGCAGGGCAGCACATCCTGGATGACACAGGACCCCAGCAAACACAAAGGTGGTGGACACTGGCCGGGCAGGAGATCACTGTCACCTTTGGTGGCCTCACGGTAAGGGAGGGACCTCAGCCTAGGTACCAGAGGAATCAGCTGGGGGACATAGCCTGGGTAAACGTTTGCAGGTGGGAGGGAGGCTGTATATAGGATCTGGCCAGACTTCTGTGTCACAGCGAAAATACAGCTACAAGTACAAGGATCAGCCCCAGAAGACGTTCAGCATTCAAAGGGCCAACTACATAGCTGCCAATGGAGTATTCCACGTGGTCACTGCTCTGCGGTGGCAGCCTCCCTCTGGGACCCCTGGAGATCCCACGGTGAGCTGGCACCATCCCCTCCTCTCCCCTGTGCTGCTGGGTGACCTTGGACCCTGCAGAGGTCAGGGAGGGAGGAGGTAGTAGCAGTTCTGCTCAGGGACGGAGCACAACTCCTTCCCTCTAGAGCCAAAGCAGCCTCACTCCCTTCCCTGGGACCCTCACACTTGCCCTTGCCTACAGAGAACAATTGGTCAGATCCTCGCCTCTACAGAAGACTTCAGCCGGTTTGAAACCATCCTGGAGGTGAGCTGGGGTTGGCAGTTCTTGCCCATCTGGCCTTCTGAGCCAGGACTCTCCTCACTTTCCCAGAATCTGCTCCTCAGTGACCTGGAGTTCTAAAGTAGCATGGCTTTTGTCCATGCCCCCATCCTCAAGCCTGAGGTTCTGTGGTAGTATTGACCCATTGTCCGTGACTCCCCCTTGCTCAGTGGGAGTTCCCTGTGAGCCAAAGGCAGCAAGGTCTAGGTGGGACTCAGAGGTAGAAACTGGCCACAGAGTCACCCTGAGCCTGCTTCTCACTACTACAGAACTGTGGGCTGCCTTCCATCCTGGATGGACCTGGGCCCTTCACGGTCTTTGCCCCAAGCAATGAGGCTGTGGACAGCTTGCGTGATGGCCGCCTGATCTACCTCTTCACAGCTGTAAGTTGTGGGTATAGGGGCACCAGGGCCTCCACCCTTCCCCACAGGGGCTCTGGAAATCAAATCCTCTCTCCTCTGCCAGGGTCTCTCCAAACTGCAAGAGCTGGTGAGGTATCACATCTATAGTCATGGCCAGGTGAGCAGTCTCCTTCTGGAATAGAGCAGCTGACACCTGCTACTGGGCTCCCAGGGGTGGTTATCTTCAGGGTCTGGTCTTCCCAGGAACCTTGCCTCCTCTTCTTCTCCTCCCCATCCCATCTGGACTATTGTAGCATGAAGGAGAGCTGGGGACCAAGGGGTTAGCTGTGAGTCACCTAAGCAGGACTGGGCATGGCTCTAAGGTGTGGCCAGGGCCCAGCCTGAAGCCATCCTCTTCCTTGCCCTAGCTGACCACTGAGAAGCTCATCTCCAAGGGTCGGGTCCTCACCATGGCAAATCAGGTCCTGGCTGTGAACATTTCTGAGGAGGTGAGATCCGTAAACATCTGGAATGAATGTGGAGGGGCTCTGAGCCCTGTGGTGGGCAGGACACTGTGCTAGAACCTGGTGGGCTCATGTGGGAACAAAGCATAGATCATATTCCTCTCTTAGGCCCAATGGGGGGCAGGGGCAGGACTCCAAGGAAGAGGGGGGTGAGCCTATGGCAACGGTACTCCATGTGGTGGAAACTGAGTGAGTAGGGGCCTGGAGCTGGGACAGCGCTGCTGACTAGTGCAGAGGGAGAAGAGGGGGGCACAGCATCACTTGGGGGCCCTCAGGCCTGATGTCGAGTTTGCTCCTCCTTCCCTGTCAGTTCTGCGGGGTGGACGTGGGCAGTGAGGGCTGGGTGGTACCTGCTGGGCTAGGGGTAGCACGGAGGGTCTCTGATGCAGGGGCGCATCCTGCTGGGACCAGATGAGGTCCCGCTGCGGAGAGTGGACGTACTGGCTGCCAACGGCGTGATCCACATGCTGGAGGGCATCCTTCTGCCCCCAACCATCCTGCCTATCCTGCCCAAGCACTGCAATGAGGAGCAGCATAAGATCGTGTCGGTGAGGCTCACCCTATGCCCGGGCCAAGCTCTCGGAGAGCTGCCAGCACCAGTGACCCTTCCCCAGGCAGAGGCACCCAGCCACAGACTCACAAGGGCCACCTGGATTTCCCTACACCCAGCCCTCCCAGCCCCATGGACTCTGCCTTTGAGATAACTCTCACCACCTCCCTCATGTGCCCCCCTGCTCCCACCTCCCTGCTCTTTCCCAGATGCCAGCTCTTCCCCCTGTCCAGAATGCCAGCCTGGCCCTTCCTGGCCCTCAAGTCTCAGCTCATGTCACTTTCTCAGGTTTGCCGAATAAAGCAGTGATGACTAACCCCTCTCCTTACCTACCCTCTTGCCCTACCCAGGGCTCCTGTGTAGACTGCCAAGCTCTGAACAGCAGCACATGCCCCCTCAACAGCGTGAGGCTGGTGAGCACCCCATGACCCAGCCCTCAGGGCCCCTGACTCTTGGCTGCCTCGTGAGGTGTCTGCCCTGGGTCACAGGGGTGGCTGGGGGACTTAGCTAGACCTGGAACCCCACTAATGGTGGGAGCACTGGGCCCAGGGGGCTGAGGTCCCCTAACCAGGGCTGCCTGGCAAAGGCCTGGCCCAGGCTTGCTGACTAGCCTTGTGTGGCCCACCCTAGGACATCTTCCCCAAGGAGTGTGTCTACACCCATGATCCTACTGGGCTCAATGTGCTGAAGAAGGGCTGTGCCAGCTACTGCAACCAGACCATCATGGTGAGCCTGGGCACCTGCTGCTCATCTGGGGCCCTCAAGCTAGGACTGAGTGGGCTGCCAACTTCAGGCACTTCGGGCTTGGCGCCTGTGGCTCAACGGGCTAAGGCGCCAGCCACGTACACCTGAGCTGGCAGGTTCGAATCCAGCCCGGACCTGCCAAACAACAATTACTGTTGCAACCAAAAAATGGCTGGGCATTGTGGCAGGCGCCTGCAGTCCCAGCTACTTGGGAGGCGGAAGCAAGAGACTCGCTTAAGCCCAGGAATTGGAGGTTGCTGTGAGCTATGATGCCACAGCACTCTACCCAGGGTGACAGCTTGAGGCTCCGTCTCAAAAAAAAAGAAAAAAGAAATAGGTACTTCACCCAAAGGGTGGGAAGGGTATCACATAGGGACCTTACCTACTCCTTTGGTCTAAAGATGGCACTAGGGAGCAAAAGCAGCCTGGGTGGGCTGGGGACACATGGCCCAGACAGACTCTCAGACGTGTTCTGTCTCTTACAGAAACTTGGCTGCTGCAAAGGATTTTTTGGGCCTGACTGCACACAGTGTCCTGGGGGTTTCTCCAACCCCTGCTATGGTAAAGGAAATGTGAGTCACATCCCCCCTGGAGGGTGAGGGTGGGGGAGGTGTGGGGAAGACAGGGACTCCTTCCAGAATTTGCCAGTGACTGGCTGTGTGTCTGGGCCAAGCCTCCCTCTCTCTGGCCTTGTGGTCCTCATATCTAGGCTATAGAAATTAGATAAAGTTATTTCTCCGCTCAGCACCTGTGGCTCAGCGGGCTAAGGCGCCAGCCACATACCCCTGAGCTGGCGGGTTCAAATCCAGCCCGGGCCCGCCAAAACAACAATGACAGCTGCAACCAAAAAATGGCCGGGTGTTGTGGCGGGCACCTGTGGTCCCAGCTACTTGGGAGGCAGAGGCAGAAGACTCGCTTGAGTCCAGGAATTGGAGGTTGCTGTGAGCTGTGATGCCACAGCACTCCATCCAGGGTGACAGCTTGAGGCTCTGTCTCAAAAAAAAATAAAAAATAAAGTTATTTCTCATATTTTAATTTAAAATAATTAGACTCTTGGGCGGCACCTGTGGCTCAGTGAGTAGGTTGCCAGCCCCATATACCGAGGGTGGCGCGTTCAAACCTGGCCCCTGCGGAACTGCAACAAAATATAGCCAGGTGTTGTGGCGGGCACCTGTAGTCCCAGCTACTTGGGAGGCTGAGGCAAGAGAATCCCCTGAGCCTAGGAACTGGAGGTTGCTGTGAGCTGTGATTCTACGGCATTCTACCAAGGGTGATGAAGTGAGTGAGACTCTGTCTCTACAAATAAATAAATAAATAGACTCCTTTTTCTTCTTTCTTTTCTTTTCTTTTCCTTCCTTCCTTCCTTCCTTCCTTCCTTCCTTCCTTCCTTCCTTCCTTCCTTCCTTCCTTCCTTCTTTCTTTCTTTCTTTCTTTCTTCCTTTTCTCTTCTTTCTCTCTCTCCTTTCTTTTTTCTTTAGACTAAATCTCACTCTGTTACCCTGGGTAGAATGCTTTAGTATCATCATAGCTCATAGCAACCTTAAAGTCTTGGGCTCAAGTGATCTTGCCTCGGTTTTTCAATTTTTCAGTAGAAACGGGATCTTACTCAGGCTGATCTCAAACTCCTGAGCTCAAGCAATTTGCCTGCCTCAGCCTTCCAGAGTGCTAGGCTCATAGGCATGAGCCACTGTGCCCAGACTGCATTTATTTTCAAAAAGGCTATTTGTCAATAGTTTTTTTTTTAATGTTCTGTTTTTGCCACTTTATAATAAGTAGGGTTACTTTAGCACCTGGCTATGAGAGAACACATGAGTAATGTGTTTCTAGGTTGAGCAGAAGTCACCCATGAAGCCTAATACATTTTAGGGGACTCGGTCTTTGGCAGCATCGTTGATTTTGAAGGTCCTTTCCAGAATGAGCTCTCATGGGGAGCAGGAGCTCAGAGCCAGCCAGTGGAAGGGGAGAGGATATGGGAAAAGGGGATGTGGAGAGTCCCTTTCCCATGATTGATCCTGCTTCTCACCCACTCTCTAGTGCAGTGATGGGATCCAGGGCAACGGAGCCTGCCTCTGCTTTCCAGACTACAAGGGTATTGCCTGCCACATCTGCTCTAATCCAAACAAGCATGGAGATCACTGCCAGGAAGGTGGGTGGTCCTGGTCTAGGCTGCCTCCTAGGGAGAAAGGAGGTCTGCTTAGAAAGGGGGCTGAGGGCTCCCAGGAAGGGAAGTAGGGCCCCAGGAGGAGATGAAGTCCAGAGGGAGTGGAAGAAGATTTGGGAACAGAAATAGCTGTTATCTCCCTTACCTATGCTAGGAAGAAAACTGGTTTAATCTAAAACATGCAGGATTTAGGTCAAACACATTGATGGGCCAGGCATGGTCCCTCATGCCTATAATCCTAATATTCTAGGAGGCTAAGGTGGGTGGACTGTTTGAGCTCACAAGTTAGAGACCAGCCTGAGCAAAAAGCAAGACCCCATCTGTACTAAAAATAGAAAAACTGAGGCAAGAGGATGACTTGAGCCCTAGAGTTGGAAGTTAGGTTGCTGTGAGGTATGACACCATGGCACTCTACCTAGGGCAACAGCTTGAGACTCTGTCTCAAAACAAAACAAAACAAAACAAAACACTGATGAACTGCCTGATGGTGGTGTTTGGAGGGGGCCCAGGACACTAGAATGGGATGATAGAAAGTTCAGAATGCCCCTCACATTTCATCTGTCTGTTCATCGAGTCTTAGATAATCTCTGATTTTGTGACCCTGAAGTCATATCTATACTGGCTACCTTATTCCCAACCTTCCCCCATCCAACCCATCCTGGCTCCCAGCCAGTTCTGCCTCCTGCCTCCTGCCTTAGTTTCCCTGCTCCATGTCCTCCCTGCAGACTGTGGCTGCCTGCATGGTCTCTGTGACAACCGTCCAGGTAGTGGGGGTGTGTGCCAGCATGGCACATGTGCCCCTGGCTTCACTGGCCGCTTCTGCAATGAGACGGTGGGAGGCTGTGGGCCCACAGGGTTGGCCCAGCACTGCCACCAGCATGCCAGATGTGTTAGCCAAGGGAGTGTCACCAGGTAAGGACTCATGCTTCCTCTCTGTCCCATCTCTAATCTTTGCTCTAGCCTCTTCCAGGGGCTCATGGGAGGCTTCTTCTTCATTACTCTCCAGATGTCTCTGTCTTGATGGCTTTGAGGGTGACGGCTTCTCCTGCACACCCAGCAACCCCTGCTCCCACCCAAACCGTGGAGGCTGCTCAGAGAACGTTAGTCACCTCACCCCTTCCCTGAAGTTTTGACCCAGGGGTGAAGAGGTAGGCCTCCCTGGCCCTCTGCCTCTGAATTACTTATCTATGGCTCTTACAGGCTGAGTGTGTCCCTGGGGCCCTGGGCACCTACCACTGCACATGCCACAAAGGCTGGAGTGGAGATGGCCGCATCTGTGTGGCCATTGATGAGTGTGAGCTGGATGGGCGAGGTGGCTGCCATGACGATGCTCTCTGCAGCTATGTGGGCCCTGGGCAGGTGAGGTGCAGTGGTGCAGGGACAGCAGAGTGGGGGGGAGGGGTCTGTTCTGGGTGACTTTCGCCCTGCTCCACTCCTGGAGTCAGATGCTCAGTGTCTCAAACTCAGATGCAAATGAGAATTCAGTTGTCCCCACTGAGTTGAACCATCTGGGATCAGTTCACTCATCTACTCACTGGTTTCCCACATGTCATCAAACCTGGTAGTCACTATTCTAGACTCAGGGAATATTATACTAAGAAAAACAGGAAAAGACCCCTGCCCATGGAAGTGACATTCCCTAATCTTTAGACTCATAGACATCCAGCTCTGGGAGTTGGCAGTCTCAGATGTGCAGACCTAGCAGATCCAGGTTCTAATAGGCATTTAAAGATACCTAATCTGGGCTCAGCACCTGTGGCTCAGGCGGCTAAGGCGCCAGCCACATACACCTGAACTGGTGGGTTCAAATCCAGCCTAGGTCCACCAAACAATGACGACTGCAACCAAAAACTAGCCAGGCATTGTGGCAGCGCCTGTAGTCCCAGCTACTTGGGAGGCGGAGGCAGGAGAATCATTTGAGCCTAGGAGTTAGAGGTTGCTGTGAGCTGTGATGCCACAGCACTCTACCCTGGGTGACAGCTTGAGACTCTGTCTCAAAAAAAAACAAAAAACCTAATCTGACAATTGAGAGGCCAGGCCTGGCTCGTTCAGGGCCAGCCTCTGCATGGCCTAGGCCTGTGCAGAGGTCCATAGGACTTCCTGTCCTCCCAGGTCCTCTGAGCATTAGGCTTTAGTGGTTAAGAACTCAGATGGTGTGAGAGACTGAGCTCCAAACCTCATTTGGGTCTTAAAATTCAGAACTGAGTTGTCAGATGAACAGGGTAACATGCCCTCTTCCAACTTGGAAACAAAGGCAACTGAGATGTGGGAGGGGGTCGAGGTCTCACTGGTCACTTACCTGCAGTGTGGACAAGCCCAAGAACTCTGGTGTTTAGTGGAGGATGTCAGAGATAGAGGTGGGATCACAGCTGCCATCCCTGGGAATGGGCTTGGCAAACACGTGCTTACTTGGCACAAGCTGCTGGCTTAAACAGTCCTGGCAGGGCTCCAGGTGCAGAGGGGCACCAAGTCTCTGTGGTAGCTTCCTCGCTGATGCCGTCACTTCCTTGGACCATCCTGAGAGCCAGTTTCCTCTCAGGACCTCATTCTCCCCTTGTGGACCACAGATCTCTAAGAAGGGCAGCTGGGAGAAGCTCCTCTGGGGTTGGGCAGGTCTTCCTGGGGAGTAGTCCCCAGTGACAGCCGAGGAGGGGAGGAGGGGAGCTCTGGACACTGACTTGTGGTAAGAGGAGGCCCTCTGTTCCTGACCTCTGCAGAGCCGGTGCACCTGCAAGCTGGGCTTTGCCGGGGATGGCTATGAGTGCAGCCCCATCGACCCCTGCCGGGCAGGCAATGGTGGCTGCCATGGCCTGGTGAGGACGTATGAGGGCCCAGAGCCCTGGGGTGGCTCTCTGGGGTAGCTCTCTGTTGTGGGGCTGGGGTACAGCTCCTGCTTCTCTCTCCCTCCCTGCCCTCTCCTCCCCTCTCCTCCTCTTCTCTTCCCCTCTGGGTCTTTGTCAGATTGGGAATCTTTCTAAACTCCAAATCCAACCATATCCCTCACTTCTTCACAGGATAAAAGCTTCCTATCTCCTAATTAAGGCCATGCAAGTGTCAGCCCAGCCTCCCCGCTCTGCTCCACTCCCCCCACCAGTGCATGTTCCTCTGGCTGCTCTGAGCTCCTCTCTGTCTCCTGGCCTTGCTTTTCTCCATCCCCCACAGCTCTGGGCCTCCCCCACCATTTTTCACGATGGGAGACATTGCTCATGTCACATGCCCAGTGATCTTGAAGCGCAGGCCCGGGCATACCTCAGTATCCCATGAGCGCGGACAGGGTGGCAAGGGATGGGGCTGGGTGGCTGGACAGGCAGAGAGATGGGGGCAGGCAGCTTACTACCTGGGGACTGAATGGGGGGTCTGTCTCTCTGCCCACCCCAGGCTACCTGCCAGGCAGTGGGTGGAGGTCAGCGGGTCTGCACATGCCCCTCTGGTTTTGGGGGTGATGGTTTCAGCTGCTATGGAGACATCTCCTGGGTAAGTGGTGTTCAGTTTTGATTCTTGTCTCCTTATGCTGGAGGAAGAGTCCTCTCATTCACCTCCTGTGGGAAATGGGCTGCTCAGGGTCCTTGGTGGAAATGGGCTGCTCAGGGTCCTTGGTGGGGAGGGGCTTCAATTTGTCTTTAAACATGTGTCCTTAGCTCTTTCTTTCCCCTTAAGGAACTGGAGGCAAATGCTTACTTCTCTGGCTTCTATCAGTGGTTCAAGGTAGGATGGGGCAGAATGCTGGGATTGGGACTGAAATCTAGGAGGCCTGCCTGAAGGCAGGGGTGCCATTAACATTTTTAAGAGCTGAAGGTGGGGCCCAGGCCTGGGGGCTTGGAGGTGATCTCAAGACTGCCTTCATCACTTCTCTTGTCCCCTGTTCACTGTGTGCACATAGAGTGCTGGCATCACACTTCCTCCTGGCAGCCGAGTCACAGCCTTGGTTCCAAATGAGGCTGCAATCCGTAGGCTGAGCCCCGAGGACCAAGCCTTCTGGCTGCAACCAAGAATGTTGCCAAACCTAGTCAGGTGGGGTTGCCTAGGTTGGGCCATGGGGGGGGACCTGGCCCTTCACTAGAGGGCTTCCAGCCTGGCATGTGCCCACCTTTGGGATAGGGCCCAGATCCAGTGCTCTATGTGAGTTATTCTAACCTATTCCATGATGACCCGCAAACTGTGCCCTTTCAGGGCCCATTTTCTCCAGGGTGCCCTCTGTGAAGAAGAGCTGGCCCGGCTAGGTGGGCAGGATGTGGCCACCCTGAGCCCCACCACACGCTGGGAGATTCACAACACCAGTGGGGTATGTGGGGAGCTCTGGGTAGATGAGGGGACCGGGCAGAGCGTGAGAGGGAGCTCAGATGCTGCTGGCTCCCCCTACCAGGGCCTATGATGAGACTGGGGTTACCTGACCCTGCCCAGAGCTGAACTTAGAAGATGTGCTCGGGACACATTGCTGGGCAGTGTGCCTTTGGGCCATTAGTGACCACCTGCCAGGGGCTACATCTGGACATGCATGTCCATCTTGCTCATCATGGGCCCTGGGGAGGGTCTATGTACCCACCTAATAGATCCTGAGTATGAGTGTCTCAGTAGGTCAGGTGGGGCTGCCATGACCAGGCTGGCCATGGGAGGGGGCTCCTGTGTGGGACCCAGCCCCTGGGCCAGGCTGGGAACCACCACTGGGTACTTGTGTCCCTGGCAGCCTCTCTGTTGGGGCTGTACCCAAAGGGTCTGTTTCCACCTATGACTGAGCTTGGCCACTGCCTTCCAGAGGGTCTGGGTCCAGAATGCCAGTGTGGATGTGGCTGACCTCCTTGCCACCAATGGTGTCCTACACATCCTCAGCCAGGTATGGCCAGAGCAGGGTGTGTACAGGGAAGCTTCAAGCAGGCCAAGAGACAATGATGTCTTGACCAGCCCCCACTCTGCATCAGGTCTTGCTACCTTCGCGAGGAGATGTGCAGGATGGGTTGCTGCAGCAGCTGGACTTGGTGCCTGCCTTCAGCCTCTTCCGGGAGCTGCTACAGGTAAGGGAGGCTGGCAAGGGAGTGTGTGTCTGCTTGGGGAGGCACCATCCCTCAGATCTGGAGGGGACTGGGTGTCTCCCTATGTCAGGGCTGAGGAACAAAATGCCCATACCTGGCTCGGTGCCCGTAGCACAGTGGTTACAGTGCCAGCCACACACACCACAGCTGGCAGGTTTGAACCAGGCCAGGCCAGCTAAACAACTATGACAACGGCAACAAAAAATAGCCAGGTATTGTGGGGGCTGCCTGTAGTCCCAGCTACTTGGGAGGCTGAGGCAAGAGAATCACTTGAGCCCAAGAGTTTGAGGTTGCTATGAGCTATGACTCCATAGCACTCTATGCAGGATGACATAGTTAGAATATGTCTCAAAACAAAACAAAACAAAACAAAATGCCTTTCCCTGACCTTGCCCCATCCCTAGCGCCATAGGTTGGTGTCCCAGATTGAAGCCGCCACTGCCTATACCATCTTTGTGCCCACAAACCGCTCCCTGGAGGCCCAGGGCAACAGCAGCAGCCTGGTGAGTCCCTGGGGCTGGGGTGAGGGGGAGGGTGAAGGCACAGAAGGTGAGCCTCCCATTGCACGGCAAAGGGACATAGTGGGTACAGCATACTGTCCAGGTGCTAGTCCTGGAATCCCTGAGCACTCCTTCCTTCCCAGGATGCAGATACAGTGCGACACCATGTGATCCTGGGGGAGGCACTCTCTACGGAAGCCCTGCGGAGAGGGGGACATCGCAACTCTCTCCTGGGCCCTGCCCACTGGCTTGTCTTCTACAACCACAGTGGCCAGGTTTGGGAGGGACACAGAGCAAGAAGACCCTATCCCAGGGACCCTGTTCTTGAGGGACCCTTTTCTTTGGAGTCTCCCTACCTGGGAGCTTTCAACCTTTGCTCCAGGGAGAACCCTCCCATCCCTGGAGACACCCTTAGCCCTGAGTGCTTCCCAGTCCCTGAGGGCACAGTGGTGGTAGGGCCAGTAGATTCATCCTCCTGTCCCACTCCCCAGCCTGAGGTGAACCATGTGCCGCTGGAAGGTCCTATGCTGGAAGCCCCTGGCCGCTCACTGTTTGGCCTGTCAGGGGTCCTGACCGTGGGCTCAAGCCGCTGCCTGCACAGCCACGCTGAGGCCCTGAGGGTGAGAGGCTGGGGATACAGGAGGGCAGCTGGGGAGTTAGGAGCCGAGGGCTGCTGGCTGGCCTAGCTGGTGGGAAGGTACACTTGATCAGCCTGCCCCAGAGGAAGGATGGTGGGTTGGGGCCCCTAATTCTGGACCTCCTGATGTCCTGTCCTCCTTCCTTCCAGGAGAAATGCGTAAACTGCTCCCGGAAATTCCGCTGCACTCAGGGCTTCCAGCTGCAGGTGAGGCTGGGCTTACTTAGCAGAGCTCCTCCTACTCTGCTCTGCCTGCCCTCATTGCTCCCAAAGTGGTTCCCCCCACCCTGTTTGGTCCAGGCATGGGGACCTGGGCAGACAACTTCCCTGGTAGAGGCCCGAAGGCCTGGCCAGGGTCTTTGCAGAGGAGGTTCACTCAGGCTTGTGACCCGAGGCCTGGATCCTGTTAGCCCTCCCCTCACTGGGTCTGTCTTGGTCCCTCCCTGACCCGTCCACTATCCTGCTTATCTGTTTGACTCCTGTGGTCTATCCATCTGTCTCATTCACTGCCTCCCCCTGCCCAAGCCACTGCCTGTCCCCATCTCCAGGACACACCCAGAAAGAGCTGTCTCTACCGATCTGGATTCTCCTTCTCCCGGGGCTGCTCTTACACATGTGCCAAGAAGATCCAGGTTTGCCCTGAGTCCCCCACCCAAAGTCTGGCCAGAGAGGAGGAGATGGGAACGTGTGGGGGCCCAGGGTAGGAGCCCAGATTGTATTTCAAAAGTAGAGGCCAGATTGGGACTAGGGTGAGGCCAGAGGAAGGGGAGCAGGGAGAGGTCTAGAGTCTGAGTGCTGGTGTTTGTCCCTGTGTCCACCCTCTAGGGAGTAAGGGTGGGGAGAGGGAGAAAGAAGTTCAAGTCAGGATCGGCTCTGTCATCTAAGGCCCAGGGTTAGCTACTGGGACTGGCTCTGACCTTCCTTTGTAGGTCTTGCTTGAGCCTCAGTTCCCCCTACTGGGGGAGGATTGGCAAAGGCTTTCTTCATGCCCCTTTTGTCTTTGACTTTCTGCCCATCCCTGGGCCTTAGGTTCCAGGTTGCTTTGTTCTATCGCCCTGTGGCCCTAAGATACCCTCTTTCCCTTCCCCTGACATCTGTCTTGGCCTATGTGTGGCCTCTCCCTCCCTTTCGCACCCTAAAGGTACCCGACTGCTGCCCTGGCTTCTTTGGCACACTGTGTGAGCCATGCCCGGGGGGCCAGGGGGGTGTGTGCTCAGGCCAAGGGCAGTGCCAGGACAGGCTCCTGGGCAATGGGGAGTGCCGCTGCCATGAGGGCTTCCACGGAATAGCCTGTGAGATGTGTGAGCTGGGCCGCTATGGGCCCAACTGCACTGGAGGTGAGGTCTGGGGAGAGGGTGGGGGTGGGCCTCCTGGCAGAGGAGGGCAGGCTCTAGAGGCACTGAATAACTCCTGTCCTCCTTTGTCTCCCCCTTGTCCCATTCACAGTGTGTGACTGTGCCCATGGGCTGTGCCAAGAGGGGCTGCAGGGTGATGGAAGCTGTGTCTGTAATGTGGGCTGGCAGGGCCTCCACTGTGACCAGAGTGAGTGGGTCCAAGGGGTTGGGGAAAGTGATTATTTGGGATGCAGTTCCTGAATGATCTGAATGACTAGAGCCATCCTCCTACCCTCCAGAAATCATCGGCCCTCAGTGCTCCAAGAAGTGTGACCCCAATGCCAAGTGAGTGGGCCCAACTTGGGGCAGGTGGGCTGGGGGTGGGGGAACTGGGAGTCAGGGCAAGGGCTGGGCTGGCACAGCTGAGCTGCTGCCATCTCTCCCAGCTGCAGGCAGGACTCTGCTGGAGCCCCCACCTGCATCTGTGCTGCAGGATACTCAGGCAATGGCACCTACTGTTCAGGTCCGACCACATGGATGCCAGGGTCCCTCTGTGAAATTTGGGGATGGCTGTCCCCACAAAGCTCCCCTCCCCGGGTCTAGCTTCCATTGCTGTTCAATCTTAGGGTTTACCTTTCCCTCCTCTCCTGTCCTGCCCCTCCCCCATACCCATGCCTGGTCCTCACAACTCTCTGGGACCATCTACCCCTAGAGGTGGACCCCTGTGCCTACGGTCATGGGGGATGCTCCCCTCATGCTAATTGCACCAAGGTGGCACCTGGACAGCGCACATGCACTTGCCAGGATGGCTACACAGGCGACGGGGAGCTGTGCCAGGGTGAGGCGAGTCTCCAGCCTGGATGCCTATGGGGCTGGGGGTCTGGCTTCAGTGAATCTGGGTCAGCCTAGTTAGCGTCGAGGGGCACAGTGGTTAGGGCTGGGGGTGCTGAAAGAGGAGGGGATTAGGACCTAAAGATACAGATGGACAATTGAAAGGAGGGGCCACCAAGGACCACCCCATCCTGTGTCTCTTCCCTCAGAAGTTAACAGCTGCCTCTTCCACAACGGGGGCTGCCACATCCACGCTGAATGCATCCCCACAGGCTCCCAGCAGGTCAGCATGGTGGGGCTGGACACCGGGGCTATACCAGTTCCTCACAGAGTGGGGCTGCCCTTCAGAGCAGGCCCTGGGCTTGGGTGGGGGGTGACCCTTTAATCCAGAGTACTGGCCATCTTGGCTTTCCGAAGCCCCACTGATCAGGATTTGGGACAGGTATCCTGCAGCTGCCGAGAGGGTTACAGTGGGGATGGCATCCGGACCTGCAAGCTCCTGGATCCCTGCGCTCAGGTCAGGCCCCCAGTCCTGCCCCATTCACAATGAAAGGAGACTAAGGCAGGAAGCAGCTCTGCTCACTCCCAGTGGGGTCCTAAGGGCCTCTGAAAGGTGGGCTATTCAGTAGCTCAAGTCTGGCTAATCAGTAGGAAATAAGGCTTTAGGGATTGAGCTAGGACCTTCCTGTCCTCTTCCACAGGGCAGGGTGGAAGAGCACAGGAAAGTGGAGTGGAGTGGAAAAGGACATAGAGGAGTCTTAGAAACCACTAATACGGTGCCTGTAGCTCAACTAAGGCGCCAGCCACATACACCAGAGGTGGCTGGTTCGTGTCCAGCCCGGGCCTGCCAAACAACAATCACAACTATAACCAAAAAAAAAAAAAAAAAAAAAAAGCCGGGGATTGTGGCGGGCGCCTGTAGTCCCACCTACTTGGGAGGCTGAGGCAAGAGAATCGCTTAAGCCCAGGAATTGGAGGTTGCTGTGAGCTGTGATGCCATAGCACTCTACCCAGGGTGATAGCTTGAGTCTCTGTCTCAAAAACAAAAACAAAACCCCCAAAAAAGAAACCACTAATACTTCTCTTTTCTGTCCCTGCCTCAGAACAATGGAGGCTGCAGCCCTCATGCTGTGTGCAAAAGCACAGGGGATGGCCAGAGGACATGTACCTGTGACACAGCCCATACCGTGGGTGATGGTTTCACCTGCCGTGCCCGAGTAGGTCTGGTAAGGATGCCTAGGCTTGAACCCTGATCTAGTCTTGGCTATACTCCATGGGCCTGACCCATGGTTTTGACTAAGACCTCAGATTTTTTTTGATCCCAACCCTGACTATGACCCTGAGCGTGGTCCCTGACTCTACCTTGGCTTGACCCCAGCAGTGACTCATGAAACTAATCCTGACCCCAGCTCCGACCCCCTAGCTTTCCTTTCCCCATCTCTGCCTTGGCCAGACTTTGAGCTGTAAGTGCTGGGACAGGCACCAGGCCCTGAAAGGGGCTCAAAATCTGAGCAGATACTCACCCCCCTCCCCAGGAACTCCTCCGGGATAAGCATGCCTCATTCTTCAGCCACCACCTCCTGGTGAGTCTGTGTTGGGCCTCTGTGACCTACAAGTCCCACCCCTCTCTGGGCCTCAATGTTTCCATCTGGTCAGAAGGTTGGCTGGTCTGGTCTCTCCAGAAGATGTAGAAGTTCCAAGTTGGTCCCAGGTTGCTCTGCTTCCACTGAAGCTGCTGCTCCCTCTTTCAGGAGTACAAGGAGCTCAGGGGCAATGGGCCTTTCACAATCTTCGTGCCTCAGGCAGATCTAATGACCAACCTGTCACAGGTACACAGCCCCCAGAGCGAGGCTGAGGAGGGATGAGCCTCCAGTGGTGGGCACTGTGTGGACAGAGGCAGCAATCAGGGCCCCTCGGTATCCTCACGATTCCACCCCAGGATGACCTGGCCCGGATTCGGGCACATCGCCAGCTCGTGTTTCGCTACCACGTGGTTGGCTGCCAGCAGCTGCGGAGCCAGGATCTGCTAGACCAGGAGTATGTCACGGCACTGTCGGGGCACACCCTGCGCTTCAGTGACAGGGAGGTGAGCCCTGCCCCTACTCAGCCCGGCTCAAGTCCTGTCCTAGTGCGCCTGAAATCTGGGCCCCGCCTACTGCAATGCGCCTGCCCCAGGCCTAGGTTGGAGAACTGTGTCCCCACGGCCCTTCCTCAAGTCCCACACCTACACGTGATTCTCTGAAAGGATGTGAGCCTCTCCCCCTGCCTTGACTCTGCTTGGGGTCCTGCCCACCTTCTGCCCCAGTCCTGAATCTGAGACTGGGTGCTCCAAGATTCCTCCAAGCCAGGCTTCCCCCCCACCTCAGGCCCCTCCTCCAGCCCGGGAACACCCCACCAATCAGCTTCATTCAACCCCGTGCTCCACCCCCCCCACACCCCGCCCCCAGGGCAGCATCTATCTCAATGACTTCGCACGCGTGGTGAGCAGTGACCATGAAGCGGTGAATGGTGTGCTGCACTTCATTGACCATGTCCTGCTGCCACCTGAAGCACTACACTGGGCGCCTGATGTTACCCCGGTGCTGCGGGTATGATCTGGGCATAGGCTTGGAACCTGGAGGGCAGACGGGTGCCTGGGAGCCTTCCTTCCCTCCTGACCTCGCTGTTCACAAGAACCTTTTCCCAGAGGAACGTCACTGCAGCCGCTGAGAGCTTTGGTTACAAGATCTTCAGCAGCCTCTTGTCGGTACTGCTCCCATGTGTGGACCTGTCAGTGTGCATATGCACAAGTGTGTGTGCAAACCCATCCATCCCATCCCATCCATGTCTGTGTGTATTCACATGTGCACAGGCCATGTCTGTGTGCATGAGCATCCCAGTGTGAGCATATAGGCATGTGCCTGTGTGCACAGCTGAGGTGTGTGTGCGCATATATGTGTGCCCACCCCTGGAGTGCCCATCCCTCTTCAGCCCTGCTGTGGGGACGTGTTCTTGTGACAGTAGGAATATGGATGGGTCTATGGAGGCTTCTCACCCTTACCTCTGATTGCTAGTCTCTGACTGAGCCGTGACTGCCCCATCTTTGCTCTACCACACCAGGTGGCTGGACTCTTGCCCCTGCTTCGAGATGTCTCCCATAGGCCCCTCACAATGCTGTGGCCCACAGACTCTGCACTGAGAGCCTTGCCTCCTGATCGCCAGGCCTGGCTATACCATGAGGACCACCGTGACAAGCTAGCAGCCATTCTGCGGGGCCATATGATCCGCAACATTGAAGTAAGTGCATCCCCAGACCTTGGTCCTCTTTGTCTGTGGCTCAGCCTGCCTCTTCAGCTCCAACCATTGCTCCATCTGCTCAGGCCTTGGCATCTGACCTGCCCAACCTAGGTCCACTCCGAACCATGCATGGAACCCCCATCTCCTTCTCTTGCAGCCGCAACCGGCCAGTGAGTCTGGGGAAAGGGTTTTGATAAGGGAAGGAGAAGCAGGGGCCTTGACGGGGGAGGCGGCAGTATACTTGTGCCCTCATGGACCCTACATTGTCCCTCTGCAGGGTGAGCTCACAGTGGGTGAGGATGATGCCCACATTGTGCAGCGGCACTTGCCATTTGAGGGTGGCCTGGCCTATGGCATTGACCAGCTTCTGGAGCCACCTGGCCTTGGTGCTCGCTGTGACCGTTTTGAGACCCGACCATTGCAACTGGTGAGAGAGGCCAGAGGTGGATGTGTAGGAGCCCACTTGACCCATGCATGAGATATCACTTGTGGTGTCAGTCCACTTGAATTTGCTGTGTTGGCTTCCATCCTTTCCAGAAGATCTGCAGCATCTGTGGGCTGGAGCCACCCTGTCCTGAGGGCTCACAGGAGCAGGTAAGGGCCAGGGGCTGAGTAGGAGGCTGGGCAGGGCCTAGGAACCAACAAACTCAGACTGTCTTTGGATGGACTCCTCTTGGCCCAGGGCAGCCCTGAGGCCTGCTGGCGCTACTCAAGGTTCTGGATATCTCCTCCACTGCGTTCTTTGGCACTACGTAGAGTCTGGGGCCAGCCTAGCCTAAGCCGGGGCATGGGCTGCCACCGCAACTGTGTCACCACCACCTGGAAGCCCAGCTGCTGCCCTGGTCACTATGGCAGTGAATGCCAAGGTGAGCCTCCTGAGGTTGCAGACACTGCTGACTAGCTCCTCTGGTCCCCAAGATAGCAAAGGGCATGGTGATGGCCATTGTCCTTGAGAAAGAGTGTTAGGTAGCTCTAGGGTTGGGGAGGTCTGGACAGTGAGAAGATTTTACTGGAAGGAATGCTGGTAGAGGCGAGAAGGGAATGTAGATGGTACAGAACCTGGTGGGGAGTGTTGGGGGTGTCTGGATGTTCTCCAGGACACAGGGGCCTGGAGGGTTCCTAACAGTGGGGAGATGGGTAGGGGACAGATGATGGGGCTAGGCTAGGGGTGCATGTGTGGGAGTCTTTGTGAGAGCCTCTGCTCCACCTAACTTCTCTCACCCTCTCCCCTAGCTTGCCCTGGTGGCCCCAGCAGCCCCTGTAGTAACCACGGTGTGTGCCTGGATGGCATGAGTGGCAGTGGGCAGTGTAGGTGCCATTCAGGCTTTGGTGGGATAGCCTGTGAACTCTGTGCTCCAGGTGCCTTTGGACCCAGCTGCCAAGGTGGGCTGTTTCTACCTACCCCCTGTCCTCCATTCCCTCGGCCCTGTGTGCTAGCTCTAACTCTGTCCTTTCTGCCTGTCCCTCTTCCTAGCCTGTCGTTGCACGTCACATGGCCGCTGCGATGAGGGCCTTGGGGGCTCTGGCTCCTGCTTCTGTGATGAAGGCTGGACTGGATCCCACTGTGAGGTGCAGCTGGGTGAGTAGTGCTTGTGCTTGTGTCCCACTGCCCGGTACACAGTGTACACTCGCACACGCCATTGCATGCCCAGCTTCACTCAGGTGAAGGCAGAGAGGGTGGATAGGACAGGTGGAGGCCAGGAAGGCAGCTTCTAACTTGGTAATGGGCCTTGGGGGACAGAGCTGCAGCCTGTGTGTGCTCCGCCCTGCGCATCCCAGGCCATGTGCCGTGAGGGCAACAGCTGTGAGTGCAGCCTGGGCTATGAAGGAAATGGCCGTGTGTGCACAGGTAAGAGGTGGGTGGGACATGAAGGCAGGACGTTCCCATTCCCTTACAGCCACTGGGTATAACCACTTCCCCCTGCCTTTAGTGGCAGACCTGTGCCAGGATGGGCATGGTGGCTGCAGCAAGCATGCCAACTGCAGCCAGGTAGGCACAGTGGTCACCTGTACCTGCCTGCCCAACTATGAGGGTGATGGCTGGAGCTGCCAGGCTCGAAACCCCTGCGCAGATGGCCACCGTGGGGGCTGCAGCGAGCATGCCGACTGCCTAAGCACTGGCCCGGTGAGCAGGTGGGGGAGCCCAGCAGCCAGGGTTGGGAGGCCCCACAGATTACCTCCCTGGTCTCTGAAAGTCCCCACTGCTCTCCCCACCCACAGAATACACGGCGCTGTGAGTGCCACAAAGGCTACGTGGGTGATGGAATGCAGTGTTTGGAGGCCCTGGAGCCACCCGTGGACCGCTGTTTGGGCCAGCCAGCACCCTGCCACATGGACGCTATGTGCACTGACCTTCATTTCCAAGGTGTGCATCCTTGCTCACTTCTAGTGCCTCTGCTTCACCCCTGGTGCCAGCCAGCTAACCATGTACCCCTTCTTTCTGCAGAGAAACGGGCTGGTGTCTTCCATCTCCAGGCTACCAGTGGCCCCTATGGCCTGAACTTCTCAGAGGCAGAGGCAGCTTGTGGGTCTCAGGGTGCCGTTCTTGCATCACTCCCTCAGCTCTCTGCTGCCCAGCAGGTATGTGGGGCCCAGGAGTTAGAGCCAAGCCTGGGGGTGTCCTTCAATTTGGGCATTTGAGTCTCAGCATCCCCTCTTGCCCCTACAGCTGGGCTTCCACCTATGCCTCGTGGGCTGGCTTGCCAATGGCACTGCTGCCCACCCTGTCGTTTTCCCTGTGGCAGACTGTGGTGATGGTCAGGTGGGCATAGTCAGCCTGGGTACCCGCAAGAACCACTCAGAGCAATGGGATGCCTACTGCTTCCGTGTGCAAGGTCTGTCGACCCCATCAAGGCCCATTCCCTGGCTCTGCTCCTTTCCCCTCAATCTGCCCAGCCACTGACCAGCCTTTCCTACAGATGTGGCCTGCCAATGTCGAGATGGCTTTGTGGGTGATGGGATTAGTGTGTGCAATGGGAAGATCCTTGATGTCTTGGCTGCTACTGCCAACTTTTCCACCTTCTATGGGGTATGTGGTGGCCAAGTTCCAGGGTAAAGGTATGTGGCCCAGCTAAGATCTCTAGGAGAGAGCCTGCTCACAACCCTATCTCCCCACCTTCCAAGATGCTGCTGGGCTATGCCAATGCCACCCAGCGGGGTCTGGACTTCCTGGATTTCCTGGATGACGAACTCACCTATAAGACACTCTTCGTCCCTGTCAATGAAGGCTTTATGGACAACATGGTAACTAGCAGGGGTGCAGGAAGAGCGGAGCCCTAGTCTGCTCCCTCTGGCTGGCTCAGGCTGACAGGTCTTGCTCTGCCCACAGACCCTGAGTGGCCCAGATCTGGAGCTACATGCTTCCAACAGCACCTTCCTGAGTATCAATGCCAGCCAGGAGAAATTACTCACTGCCCACTCAGGCCTCAGCCTTGCCATCAGGGATATAGGCTCTGAAAACAGTTCTTGGGCCCCTGTGGTGAGTCTGGCCTTTGCCCCTATCCCACTGACTCTGGCCCTCATTCACTGCTAGGCCTGACTGTGGCCTCCCTGCAGGCCCCAGGGGCAGTTGTGGTCAGCCGTGTCATCGTGTGGGACATCATGGCCTCCAATGGCATCATCCATACTCTGGCCAGACCTCTCCTGGCACCTCTACAGCCTGTGAGTCAGAGAAAGTGGTTTGCAGAGCCCTTCTAGCACCTCCACTGCTATGAGCTGGGAATGAGAGAGAGGGATACCTCTGGTCAGATCCTTGACACTCTCCTTGTTTCTAGCGGGCAGTGCTGGCACCTGAGGCCCGGCCTGTGGTGGCAGGTGTGGGGACTGTGGTAGCTGCAGGAGCACTGCTCAGCCTGGTGGCTGCAGCCCTCTACCTCCGTATCCGAGGCAAACCCACAGGTTTTGGCTTCTCTACCTTCCAGGTAGTGCTGTGTTGGGAGCCACCACCAGTGGGGTCTTTTGATCTTGCTTGAGGTCACTCACCACTCACCCCTCTGGTCCCAGGCGGAAGATGATGCTGATGATGATTTTGCCCCATGGCAAGAAGGGACCAGCCCAACCCTGGTCTCTGTCCCCAACCCCATCTTTGGCAGCCATGATGCTTTTTGTGAGCCCTTTGATGTGAGTTTGGGGGTGCAGGGGCTGTGGAATGGGCCCAGGCCCTGGCTGAGCCTACCACGAATGGCCTTCCTCCCCCAGGACGCTCTCCTAGAGGAGGACTTCCCCGACACCCAGAAGATCCTCATGGTCAAGTGATAAGGCTGGTGCTGAAGCAGAGATGTGTGCAGATGTACAGGAAGGAGATCACTTTTATTGCTTGTCTGTGCAGATGCCCAGACGGGATGATGGGGCAGGAAGGGTGGGAAGGGGGATCTGTCCCCAACAATAAAGGTGCCCTTAGCGGATGTGGGCCATGTCACCGAGGAAGGGTGTCTTCATGCAGCCAGTGCACAGCTGGTCCATCCAGAGAGGTGCCTCGTGTTGCAGGGGTGTGCGGCGTGGGTAGAAGGTAAAGTCCACGCGGTAGTTGAGCAGGCAGCTGAGGGAAGCCATGTAGAGGTCGGAGAAGCGCACGAGACGCCTCGAGAAGTAGGTGGGGTTGTGGAAGGTACGGAAAATGCTCCCAAACTGTGCGTTGAACAGGGCCTTGGTGATGCACCTAGGGAGGAAGACACAGGTGCTTGAGGGGTAGACCAAGAGGGGCTTGGAGGGGGACTACTGTCCAGGTCCCCTGCTCACCTCAGTTCCTGCCGTTCCTTCATCCAGGAAGCCAGCACCTGCCTTGACTCTGCATCCTGATAGGTCTGGTGATCAAGCAATATGCGTTAGGCCCACACACCCAGAAGGCTGCAGCCCTGGCCCTCCCCACCAGCCTCCTGGCCACCACCCTGCACCTGCATGCGCTCCAGTAGCCCTGTGAGTGCCTGCTGCCATGTTAGTGAGTGCATGTACTGCTCCGTGTTGATAATGCGGATCTCACGCTCCAGCTCAGGGATGATGGCACCTGTGCGCCAGCCATGCCGCAGCATAAGATCCTGGTGGATGGGGTGGAGGGCCTCAGCATCAGCTGGGAGCTGCCCTCCCTTTGTAGCCCTGCCCTACCCCGCCTCTCACCGCCAGGTCACTGTAGAGGTGGTCTCCGAAGTAAAGTACACGGGGGCCACGCCATTCTGTCAAACGCAGGAAGTCAAATAGGTTTCCCTGGGGACAGGAAGGGGACACTGCTAAGCCACATGTGGCTTGTCCTCCACCAGTCCTCCCTCCCAAATCCTGAGGCAGCCCTCATCCAGCCAGGTGCTGGCTGCCCTTTCTTGTGGCCTTGCTGTCCCCTCCGTGGGCTCTGGCTATTCCTCCTACTTGGAAGGGGGGTTCTGCCTGCTGCAGGAAGGTCTCTTACAGGCCTGGCACAGTGCCTGGACCCCAAGGGCCTCCCTTCCCTGTGACCTCATGCCCATCACAGGCTAAGGCTTCAGTCCTTATTTGTGAGAAAAACTGCAAGGAAGCCCCCATGTCCCTGAAGTCCTTTTTGGCCTCCCCAGGCTCAGCCCAAAGGGACTCAGTGGGCTAATGACAGATCTCACTGGAGCCATGTGCTTCTCCTGTTCCAGAGCCAGACACTCAGGCCCACACACAACTAGGTAAGCTCACAAGAGAGCACAAACAGAAGGACCCACAGTAGGAACCTAGCAGCCACCAGGAGCCCACACCCCACATGGAAGAGGAATTTATATAGCATAGCTCATGGAGCAGTCTGTGCATCTGAGAGTCTCAGAGATAGAAACAGGTGATTGTGGGACAATGTAATTTTTTTTGAGACAGTCTCAAGCTGTTGCCCTGGGTAGAGTGCCATGGTGTCACAGTTCACAGCAACCTCAAATTCTTGGGCTCAAGAGACCCTCTTGCCTCAGTATTTCTATTTTTAGTAGAGATGGAGAGGGGGTGTCTCGCCTTTTTTTCTTTCTTTTTTTTTTTTTTGCTCAGACTGGTCTCAAACTTGTGAGCTCAAGCAATCCACCCACCTCTGCCTCCCAGAGTGCTAGGATTATAGGTATAAGCCACTGTGCCCGGCTGGGACAACTTAATTTTTGAAGTTCAAGTGTGGAGACGCTGAGGAGCAGGTGGGCCCATGGAGGACATGGCCCCAGAGGGCAAAAGAAAATAGGGTAAGAGTGAGTGGTGACTGAGAACCAGGTAGGCTCCAACACACATGCTGTGTGAGGAAGCTTCAGAACATCAGGTGTAAAAATCAGCCTAAAAGCTGCCAGGGAAAAAATGTCACATACTTCATACAAAGGTTTGTGACTCTCTCCAGTCCTGGCCAGATGCCAAGGTAAAGCCCTCGAGGCTGGAGGGAATGCACCTGTGCCTGAGGGGCCATGGAGCAGGTGCATCAGGGTGGCAGGTGGAGAAGGCAAGAGTAAGAGGGTGGGGGTATTAGCCACCCCCATGCTGCTCTCTTGGCCCCTGCTGTGCTTCTCCTTCCCCCACCCCAAGGTCTCGGGATTCACACCCTCCCCCCGCCCCCCCACCTCTTAAGAAGACCAACTTAGCCAGGATTTCCGCATTCCAGCCAGGGCTGAACCTTATTCACCTCCAGCTCATAGCCACCTAATCCCCCAGCCCAGCACCAGGACTCCTCTTGCCTTCCTAGCCAGACAGAAAAGATGTCTTCTGAGTGCTGGCCCAAGTAAGGGGCACCAACCACACTTGTTCCTGCTGTGGCAGAGTGCACAATCCCAACTAAGAAGTGCCACACACAGGGTACTGAGTGATTGTTGGCCATTCTAAGGGCTTTATACCAAAACTCAGTATTAGACCTCTTTCAGACCAGGAAAGTAAGGCACAGAAAGGTCAGGCGATGAGGCCATCCTCCCTCTGCCACTGGGCAGGGGAGCTGGAATCTAACCCAGGTATCCTGACCCGGAGGCCAAGCTCTTACCACCACCCAGACCTGTTCCCTGTCAGCTCTTCTCAGGTGGCCCCTGGCTCCAGGTTCATGGTGTAGGGCTGGTCAGGGCCCAGGAGCTGCTTCCAGAAGCTGTTCCTGCACAGCCTGAGGTCTTGGTTAGGCTCTGTGCCCCTGCTGTCCCCCCAGGTGGCCCTCACCTGCCGATAAATCTTGCCCTTTTCTAGGCGGGTTATACGGTCCCACTGGAGTGAGCCCTTCTCGTCGAGTTTTCTGAAAGGCCTAGAGCAAGGGAGAAGGGGTTATTTTTCAGTCTGTGGCAGGATCCCTTTTTCTGTAGATGGCCACCTGTTTAAAGGGCCACACGCCAGCAGGGGGCTGTCCTCCCATCTCAGTCCCCTCATCTGCGTGGGGCCTCCATTTCCCCTCCCTGGCCCTGCCAGCCCCTCATAGGCCCATACTTGCGCCGGTCAGTGAAAAAGCTGGGTTTATCTGCCTGGACAATGACCACATCGAAGAGTTGGCGCCAATCAGGACCCACCATGTGCCGCATCCCTTTGTCCCTGTGTAGAGGTGGTACAGGTGGCAGTCTGAAGATGGCGTTGTGCCTGCCCACCCCACAGGAGCCTGGGCCCTGCCCCTCCTTCACACTGGGGCTGGACTCACACAAAGCTGAAAGGACTATTGGTGATGAGGAACAGCTGTTTCCCATGGGTCACCAGGCGGTTCAGGACAGCGAACGTTTCATCTCCTCTCAGGATGTACTTCTCTAATGGGGGAAGATGGGTCTGTGAGGGCCAACCCTGCCAACCTCGGAAGGCAGGGCTACCATCGACCCTTACCCATGTCTTGCTCAATCCACTGGTACATGAGGCCTTTCACGTGCACGTCTCGGATGGCATCCTGGAGGCAGGGTAGGGAGAGTGAGGGTACCGTGGGCCCAGGAGGGTCTTCCCTACTATCTAAGGGGCAGGCCCAGCACCCTCACCGTCACGTCTTTGTAGAGGTGTGCTTGGTCAAACTCCAGGCTGTGGCCTAGGAAGTAGTCTACCACGCAGGACAGCAGTGCCATCTCTGGCAGTGAGAAGATATCCATGAACTGCTTGATGGAGGGGCCCTAAGGAATGGGCCACTGTTTCAGACACTCATCTGGCCTCACTCCCCCAGTGTTGGAGATCGAAAGCTCCAAATCTGCCTTAGGACACTGATGGTGGGCACGACCTCCCAGCTAGCATCCACAATGAGATCACTGATTGGGCTGCTATGGGAAGCAGGGGATGGACAGAGTGTACCTTGCCATAGAAGCCGCTCATTTGGTACAGTGGGATGTGCTGGGTGCCCCCATATAGGTCAATCACTTCCTCGTCCGGCACAGGCTGGAGGCCCCTGGGTGGGGGCACAGACACTATCAGTCCAAAGTGGTCCTGACCCTGGGCAGCAGCATAGGCTGGGGTCAGGGCAGAGTCAGCACTGACCTATAGGCTGTTCCCAGCTGCACATAGTGGAAGGCATCAATCTTCATCAGAAGGCTCTGGGGGCACCAGGGACCAGGATGGGTGTTGAGGTAGTTTTGATGCTGGCCCTGAGCTGGCCTCTTCTACCTCACACAAAGCCCCAGGTGAATGGTACCCAGGGGATCATGCATACCAAGAGGATGCATCGTTTTGAGGTGAAGAGGTAGCCAGGTGAGGAAACCCCTCTAGAGGGGAGTGGGGCTTAGGAAGTAGCCCCTATACATACCTAGCCTCTCACCTTTTGAATGTCATAGTGGAGGCCCCGGATAGCAAAGTTTGGGTTGTAGTCATACTTCCGAATTCCCTCTGGGTACTGTTGGAGTAAAGAGGGCCAGGCCTAAGCCAGTAGCACTACCAAACCTGGCTACAAGGCCACCTTGGTGGGGTCAATCCAGCTACTTTAGCAGTTGCCAGGCTAGGGGAGCACTGTAATTCAGCCCTGGACTTAGACCAAGCTGCACTCCTGGGGCAGTGACAAGAAAACACAGGCAGGTGTAACTGTGGTACCCAAAGGGAAGAGTTGTACCTCCTAGCCTCTGGGGCCTGGTGGTGGCAGAGGCCCCCGCCTGGCTGGTCTCACCTTGTAGTGCTCAATTAGGATGTCACGGGCAGCACTGAAGATCTCAGGATGCAGCACATCTGCATACTGGGCCAGTGTGTAGTCGTAATCGAAGCCATAGACTTCGACATCACGCAGGCTGATCTCGTTGTTGGCATAGATGGCTGCTGGGTTCAGGAGACTGCAGACCTCAGGGGGCAGGAGGTCTAAAGGCAGGAGATGCAAAGAGGTGGCACAATGAGGATGGTGACACCACAGCAGCTAGTGGATCCTGTGTACTTGATGGGTGCCCAACTCTTAAGCCCCATGAAATACTTCATAATGGGAATTCTCAGCCTAATGCTGTAGATGATAAAACAGGTTTGGAGAGAAGTCAGTTGCCCAGAGTCATGTTGTTTGGTTAAGGTAGAGCTGCACTGGGTTGAGCCTATAACTGGAGCTCCTCCCTTTGGGTACCCTAATTATACCTGCCCGCGGCTCTTCCAGGCTCAGGCCACAAAACCCCATCAGACACACAGCTGTGCTGGAGCTCTGGCAGCACCCTGGAGGCAGACAGGCCAGCATGCAGCTCCATACTGTTTAGCCCAGGACAGTTGCTCTTGGGCCTGTCTACAGTGCACATCTTCCCTGTTGCTCAAAAACCACTCAAGAGCACCACTGTCTGGGTCCCTGTAGGACAGCAACTCCTCTTTCAGCTACCCATGGGGACTTCAACCCAGACGGTGCTGGCCCTGTCTGAACCATACTATGAGGCTGAGGCCATTTTGTTGCCTTTCCATCTTGCCTGGAGCTGGAATTGGGGCTCGGAAAATTAGTGGGGTGGGGAGCCCCTCTGGTGCTCAGGCTGCTGAGTCTAAACACCTGCTATAGCCCAGAGAGCCAGGCTCCTCTAATCAGATTTCAGCCACCTGCCAGCCCACCTAATGACATTTGCTGGCTCTAGCCAGGGAACATTGCTAATTACAACAGGGGGGAAAGTGTGATGTTGGGTTCGGGAACACAGGCTGTTCCCTTCTGGGGATGCAGTCATGCCTCCTCCCCAAGTCTCTGGCTGCTCCCAAGGGGCCACAGTAGACTAACAACAGAGTGGGCTCCTTGGTATCAGGTCTCCTGCCTTGATTTCCCCATCTATATAATGGCAGAGGTTGATGGGAAAAGGGTGGAAAGGGCACAGGGAATGATGATGAGATCATGCCCTCCCTTTCATGGCTGTGACTTTAGGAATATCACCTCAGATCCTGAACCTAAGTTTCCTTGTCTCTACAGGGGTAATAAAAATTATACTGACCTACATATTTTACTAAGGGGCATTCCCACCCTGCACATATGTAGGTACCTCTCAAGACCCTCGTGAGCTCCCTAGCCCCAATTTCTCCATGTCACCCCAGGAATAGGGGATGCAGGGAGGGGACAGAAGGCTGGATTAGGTGCACAGGACACTTGCACAGACCCCAGGTCCAAGTCTCCAGGATGCCTGTCTCAGCCATAACTAGCCCCACTCACAGAGAAGCCCCTGGCCTCACAGTCAAGAGGCAGACATCTCACTGATGTGCTCCCATGCCCAGAGTATTTGCCTTGGAGGCTCCTTGGGAACACAGGGCTTCGCCTCTACCTCTTTCTTTTGGAGCCAACTGCAGCTTGTGGGTGGGGGAACAGGTGTGGCTGGGTCCCAGGCCAGCACACAGCAGCGGTTCTGCAGATCCCTGGGTACAGACAGGACACTCTTCATTTGGATGCATGTGAGATACAGCTGACTGCAGCCCTCTAGGGAGCTGCTTCTCAGATGTCCCTCACCTGGTGTTGCCAGGACCCTGAGCCTCACGCTCCCCATGCCCCTATATCCAGGCCTTTGTCTGTGTCCTTGAGAATGTGCCTAGGGGCCCAGGGACAGACAATCCTCTGAGGAATAAAGCAGAATGTGGAAGGAGTTAGCTTCCTGACCCGATTTCTGGACCAAGAAAACCATAGCTCAATGTGCCACAGGGTCCCACTCCCTTTCATAGGGTGGTGGTGTTGTGTAGGGCCAGGCAAGGATGTGCTCTCCCCTCTATCCTGAACTGGCCTGCCACCTTTACAGCAGCACTGTCCAGCCCTCACTCTCTATCCTCAGCCCCAAGCTCCCACACCTGCCCTTGGGTCCAGGTCCTGGGGCCAACTCTTTCCTGGCAGCCATGACACTCACTTGTGGATGCCTTGGAGACCTGTCTTGTTTAATCCTTACTCCAGTTTTGTGATGTAATCACACTTATTCCTCCATTGTCCAGAGAAAGAAATGGGCTCAGGGAGGTGAAGGGACTTGCTCCAAACTACTGAACAGTGGGCAATGGAGTTGAGATCTGCATTCGGGTTGTCCCTGTCTTAATCACTGTGCCCCTAAGCCTAGACCTTCAATGTCACCACACAGGCCAGGTAGGGCTGAAAGAGGCCCAAGGGCTTCAAAACAACCATTCAACAAACCTCACTCATGGGACTACACTATTCTACCTTCAGCTTGTCAAGAAGTGAGTCTCAGTCACCCATCACTCCCTAGGTCTTCATACAGATGCAGTGGAAGCCCCTGTCCAGTCCATTGGACTCTTTCAGACAGGGATACTTTGTCTATCAGACAACAAAACCCACTTTAACCCTGGGGTTCCTCTGGCACCTCTCCTGCCCATTCTTGGTCTGGCTCTCTTCTAGTTATCACCACAATCTGTGACAGAGGTCCTACGACTGTGTTTTGAGCTTGAGGGCAGAGGTCTGAGAGCATGAGGCTCGCTGAGGTTCATCCAGCTGGTCAGTGGTGATAAGGCCCACAAACCCAAACCACATACATGTGCCTGCTGCAGAGGCAGGGCCCTACTAGACATATCTAGACGAGTGGGCAGATGTCCAGCGCTCTCAACTCTCTGACTACCCCAGTGCACCCCATGCTGCCCTTGCTTTGGAAGGGGTGTCTCAGACCTCATCATCCCATTTGGCAGAGTTAAAGGAGGACCCTAGAGTAAGTGAACCGCGCAGCCCTGGTCAAGGTTTGTAGTAGCCCTTCTGGATTCCAGGGGACTGGAGAGACTTGGTCTGGTTTCACCAACGCCTTCGCTTTGTGGGCTGCGAGCGCGATGAACCTCCAGGGTGAAATCAAGAGTGTCTGAAAAGTCCATCCGGCGTCAGCTTAGGTAGGGCCGTCCTCAAGACGCTGTCCCGACGAGCGCCGCTGTCTAGCTTTGTCCATATCACTCCTCCACCCCCCACACTAAGGCCCCGCGGAGAACAAGGGCTTGGGGGCGTTTCCGCAGCGGCCTCCCCGCAGGCGCGAACCCAAGGAAAGAGTGCGGTCGCTCCAGGAGCCTCAAGCTCCTGTAGACCGAGCCAGGGAAGAAGCCTTCCGCCCGAACCTTTCCCGAAAAGGTGACCGACCCTCGGATTCCGGGGCCCCAGCGAGTCCCACCAGGCGCTTCTCTAGAGTGGCGACCGCCACGCTCGGGGGCGGTGCCCTGGCGCTCTGTCCGCCACGCGGGAGATACCCCCAGGCGCACGTCCCGCTCCGGCTCACCCACCGTGCACCAGTCTCCGCATGTCCTGGTAGCGAGCCCACAAGTGTGAGTTGACTTCGGTGTTGCCGGCGGGCGCGGAGCGCGGAGCGCCAGGGCAGTGGGCGCCGGGACCCGGGGGGCCACAACCAGGACAGGAGGGCGAGGACAAGGCAGCTCGCGGCCCGCCCTGGCCTCCGCACAGAAGCCAGCGCCGAGCGGCTGCCCGGAGCCCCGCACCCGCCATACCCACTGCGCGCCGCCAGCGCAGCCCTCAGCCCCTCGCCCAGCCCTCCGCCCTCCCGACTACGCGCCCGCCACGGTGGCCGCGTGCTCCTCACAGTGGCCGGCCAATGCGCGCGGTGCGCGGAGCCTGTCAGGCCAATGGGTGCGGCACTTGGTCCAGGGGGCGGGAGGTCCGGAGCCGGGCGGGCGGGGCGGACGCCCCGGCCCCCACTCCCAGCTGCGGCGCGGCGGAGGACTTTGCGCCCCCCTTCGGTAGTCACGGTGGTGATGGCGGCCCCTTCTGTTGTAAGTCGGAGGGCCTAAGAGCCACTGTCCTCGTGAGGCTCCGTACCACCGAGGCACACAGGAGAGGGCCAGAGCGCGGCGGGTCCGCCCAGCCCCGGGGTCCTCCGGCTCTTCCTGCGCTCCCGGTTCCTCCAGCCCCTCCCCCAAGCCTCCGGGTCCTTCCGGTCCCTGATCCTGTGCTTCTTTTCCCCAGGACCTTGTCACCCTTACCCAGGGTCCTGTTCCCCGCCTCCAGCCCCTATCTGCCCACTGGCCAGAGCCTAGGCTGTTTGAACTCATCTAGCGAATAAAGACTCCTTTCTACGCTCTCCCCAATGCCGGTCCGACACTGGGTGAGACCGCAGTACCTGAAGGGCAGCCACCGTTCACTGAGCAGCCCTTCTCCGGGTACCTCCAGGTGACCCCTTACAACACAGAGCAGGACGACTAGGTCGTGCGCTGCAGAGCAGTGGGGCAGGGGTCACTGCACCCACTTGGTTCTGACCACAGCAAATGGCTGCATGATCCGCTCAGCTCTTGGCTTCAGGCTCAGGCCCTCTCTTGAGATGCTTGGTCTTTTCTAGCAATGTCGCTAGACTTTCCAAGGAAATTCCTCTAAATGTCTTGGAACTGCTGTCCACCCACATTTCTTCTATTCATATCTATTTTCTGAGCTTGCAGCTGTGTGTGCACTGGGCTCAGAGGAGGCTGTCCCTGCACTGGTGGGCCCTGTGGGTCGGGAGCCAGTTGGGAACGCGTTGTTTCCCGGGGGTCAGGGTGCATGTGTATTTGAAGCTCTACTGAAACTTGGCTGAACACATGCAGTGTGCCAGACACTGGGCCAGGCACTGGTGAGGATCAAAGCCAAGGGCTCATGGGTGGCGGCCTCCCCAAGGGTTCCCCTCAAGAATTTCACTTTTTGAGGGCGCTGGGGACCTGGCCCAACATGAACCTTCTCCAGGGAAGTGGACACCCTGTGTCGTACAGCCCTTAGAACCACCGGGAGAAAAGAAAACCAACCACAAGCTGGGGTGGAAGTGTGTGGCGCAGATGCAGTCAACTCAGAACATAATGAGGCTTCCTGGCCAGATTATAGGCGGCAGCTCAGGCCATTCACTGCCAGTCCTTTGAGCCTTTTGGGGGCCCTGCACTGGTGCTCTATCTTCTCCTGTCCGTTTTTGCATATTTTGGGTCCCTATCATCAAACTCATTTGCCCTAAGGTTTCATCTAATTTTCTTAGATTGTCTAATAGTTGTTTTCACTCTCAAAGCTGTTCCTCTGGTTTTATTTTAGCTCTAGGTAATGGTATGACAGCCCCTCACAGATACCTTCATCAAGTACAATGAGGCAGCATGAGAGGATGTAATGATGAGTGGAAGTTCTTTTAGACTCAGAGCTCTGCTTCTATGTGGCTTAATTTCTTGACTTCAATTAAGGGAGTACATGCCAGGGTTCAGCAAATTGTTATAATTATCAACTCATTCTGTAGCTAATGTTAATTCATCAGTTATCATGCTCCAAGCGTGTGTCAGTGGATTGTATTACCTCATTGAATCCTCATAGTGTCAGAAAAAGCCCCCTATTTAAGAGAAAGTTCCCCATTTTACCTACTGGGAATTGAGCTTGGAGAGCAGGGCTGTGGTTTGTCAAAAGCTCTTTGACCAGCACGCTTTTCTTTGATTATTGTGAATAGAGCACCTACAAGTGCCTGTAGAACAGTAAGTGCCCCGTACATGGCAGCTTCTATTAATTTTAGGGTTCTTTGTTGCAAAGCGCTTACTTAGACTTTTGTGATAATGATAAAGTTCACCTTTCAACAATGCATATCAAATTGTTATTTAGAAGTGAATCACCAATCACATGCCCTAAATAAACGTTGCGTAGTTGCATTTTAGAGTGTGGTGCAGTACACGATTAGTTCACCAAAGAGGGTCCTCACTTTTGCTAGGGTATGTAGGAAAAAGATGGCGATCGCAGATTAGGGGGCGCGACTGCCAACTCGGAGCCCGGGCCCACACCTGGGAGGCGGGGGCGGGGCGGTGCCGACGCCACGTGGGCGTCCCCGCCCCTTGGCCGCCCCGCCCCCACAGCCCAGGGGCCTGCGCCCGGTCCTCCCGTCCGAGTTCAGCCTCACGGAGCACGCGCGCTTTGCAGGAGCACGCGCGCTTTGCAGTACGCTCATTGGCTTGCTGTAGCTCCGCTTCTGGGAGGCAGTAGGCCCTGAAGACCGAGTCGGTTTCGCCTGGTTCCGCCATACCTACATCCACGACCTTGGCGAACATGTTCTCCAGGGCCCAAGTGAGGCGCATTTTGCGATGGGTCCCCGGGAAGCAGCGGCTCGGTATCTACAGGTTCCTGCCCTTCTTTTTTGTCCTGGGAGGAATGATGGAGTGGATTATGATTAAAGTGCGCGTGGGACAGGAGACCTTCTGTAAGTGAGGGTGCAGCAGCCTCCATTTCCCTTCAGGAAGGCACGCAGCATAAGGGAATCGTTCTCTTGGGGAGTGTTCTTAGATTGCAGACCGCTCATTCCATTCGGAGCACTGAGCTGCTTTTATCCTTTATCCTTCTCAGAAGGGCAATTCCTTTCGCTTGGCAGTCGAGACCGGTCCGGCTGTTTCTAAGCCAGGCACGTTGGAGTTCCAGTATTGGGACCTCCCTGCACTTTGAGGAGAGGGTACGTACCTCCAGTCCTCCTGCACCTGCTTTTCACCAGGTTGGAGCCTAAGAAGTTTGTTTACAGCCAGTGTAGAAGGGGGTGGAGCCTGCAGATTCATAGACACTCATGCGCTGTGGCCAGTCCTCTCTGGAGTCCTCAGTCTAACCCCGAAGGGAGCTGATCTGTCTGGCTTGACTACCACTGTCTTTACAGGCCATTGGTACCAGATCTTTGGACTGTGAAAAACGTGCCTGGCATTGCTTTGCTGATGACTAACTGGGGGCAGGCCAGTTCCTTTTTCAGGAAAACTTTCCCCAACCCCTAGGCTTTTTCTGCTTTGCTCCTCTCCTGAAATATCTTACCACTTGTGAATTGCCAACCTTCACTTTTAAAAGTATGTTACATTAGGCTTGGCGCCCAAGCACAGCAATTATGGCACCAGCCACATACAGTGAGGCTGGTGGGTTTGAACCTGGCCCAGGCCAGCTGAACAAAAATGACAACTGCAACAAAAAATAGCCCGGCATGTGGTAGGAACCTGTAGTCCCAGCTACTTAGGAGGCTGAGGCAAGAGAATCGCTTAAGCCCAAGAGTTTGAGGTTGCTGTGAGCTGTGATGCTATGAAGGGCAACATAGTGAAACTGTCTTTAAAAAAAAAAAATTGTTGCATTAGTCATTCCTAAAGAGTCTTAGTCCTTGCCATCATCCATCCATCTGTATCTGTATTGAATGAACACCTCTGAGAGGATATAATGAATAAGACAGAGTTCCTTGTTCCATAAGTGCTGTAATGGGAAAGACATATAATGCATTTACCATTAAGCATGATCAGTGCTGTGAGAGGCAAATGAGAGGAGCATAAGAATCTTGGGTGGGCACCTCAGCTGGACTAGAAAGTGCAAGGAAGGTTTCTGCAAGCGGTTACCAAGGAAAAGAGGACCTGAAGATCAATTAGGTATCAGTTAGATGAGGGGAAGGTTTGTGGAGTTGAAAGTATCTTCATGGCAGTGGTAAGGGCAGACATGGGGACTTGTCTGAGAATATGCCATGTGTTTGAGGGATTGAAGCATACGAACAATGAGGGAGGGGAAAGTGGCTAGAAGGGTCCCTGGGCAGGCAGGGCTGCAAGGAGACTGGAGAACCAAGAATGGATCACAAAGATTGAGGGTTTCTTCTTCTTTTTTTTTTTTTTTTTTGAGACAGAGCCTCAAGCTGTCACCCTGGATAGAGTGCCATGGCATCACAGCTCACAGCAACCTCCAATTCCTGGGCTCAAGTGAGTCTCTTGCCTTTGCCTCCCAAGTAGCTGGGACTACAGGCGCCCACAATGCCTGGCCATTTTTTGGTTGTAGCTGTCATTGTTGTTTGGCGGACTGGGGCTGGATTTGAACCCGCCAGCTCAGGTGTACGTGGCTGGCGCCTTAGCCCATTGAGCCACAGGTGTCGAGCCTTTTTTTTTTTTTTTTTTGAGACAGAGTCTCACTATGTTGCCCTTGGTAGAGTGACATGGCATCACAGCTCACAGCAACCTCAAACTCTTGGGCTTAAGCATTCTCTTGCCTAAGCCTTCCAAGTAGATGGGACTCCAGGTGCTCCCTACAAAACCTATTTGTTGTTGCATTTGTCATACATCAGCCTAGGTGTGTGTAGCTGGTGCCCTACCCACTGAGCTATGGGCCCTGTCCAGATTGAAGTTTTTTTTTTTTTTTTTGTAATTTTTTGCTGGGGCCGGGTTAGAACCCACCACCTCTAGTATATGGGGCAGGCGCCCTACTCCTTAGAGCCACAGGCGCCCACCAAAATTATGTTATTTTCTTTTATTTGCAATTTGGCCTGGGCCAGGTTCTACCCTGAGCCACAGGTGCTGCCTAAGATTGAAGGGTTTTAAGCAGCATATTATCACTTGGGAGAATGGCTCCTTGTCTCTGTGGAGAGGCGATTGGCACAACACTTAGGCTGTATGGCTGTACAGATTTGAGATAGTTCGCTGGTCTAGGTTGGGGGCAGAACAGATGACAAGGGGTAGGTGGAGTTAGAGACATCCCAAAGGGAATAATGCCAGGGCTTGGTGATTGAGTAGACTTGGTAGATGAGGAATGGAAGCTTCAGGTATGACAGAAGGGGTGGTATAGTTCCTGAACATGCAGAACACAGGCAGGGTGAACCTGGGCTCCATTTGGTGCTAAGGTGGAGGTATTTATACAAATATGAAATTCAGGAGGCATATCTGGATAAATGGACCACTCACAAGCAAATTGTGATGAAAGTCAGAGTCAAACCCCAATATTTTAAGGATGGCTGAGAATGGCCAGGGCCAAGAAGGAAATCAGGTAAGTTTGTAATCACAAGAAGTCTGACTCTGTAAAGGGGCTGTAACCTCCCTACCCCTTGAAAGACTAGAGATGTGCAAAAGGTGATCCGGAAGGGGCGTGTGAAGGGAGGCTGGAGATATTTGACCCTTGAGAGAGTGGAAGAGAAAGGGATCTAAGCTGGATGGCAGGGTGGCGCCTGTGGCTCAGTGAGTAGGGCACCGGTCCCATATACCAAAGGTGGCGGGTTCAAACCTGGCCCTGGCCAAACAGCAACAAAAAAATAGCCGGCGTTGTGGCGGGCGCCTGTGGTCCCAGCTACTTGGGAGGCTGAGGCAGGAGAATCGCCTAAGCCCAGGAGTTGGAGGTTGCTGTGAGTTGTGTGATGCCGCAGCACCCTACCAAGGGCCACGTAGTGAGACTCTGTCTCTACAAAAAAAAAAAAAAAAAAAAAGCTGGATGGCAGGAGTAGCTCCTCTTAGTTAGCTGGAAGAATTCTTTACTAATGACTTTTCCCTGTGAAGGGAGAGTTCAAGGCCATTTGAGAGTGGGTGAAACAGGATTGTCAGGCATCCCAATGGACCCGATTGGAGGCATCAGTTGGTCCTGCAGTGCATAGCAAGTAGGGTGAGGCCTGGAGAAGGGAGAAAGTCAGATTAATCTGTGGTTGGGGATTTTGAGATTATCAAGAGTGTGAAGGAATGCCAGTTGATTTGGCAGGAAGAAGGGGAAGGCAGGCTTGGCACCTGTAGCACAGTGGTTATGGTGTCAGCCACATACACCAAGGCTGGTGGGTTTGAAGGCCCAGGCTAGCTGATCAATGACAACTGCAACAAAAAATAGCCGGGTTTTGTGGCAGGTGCCTATAGTCCCAGCTACTTGGGAGGCTGAGGCAAGAGAATTTCTTAAGCCCAAGAGTTTGAGGTTGTTGTGAGCTGTGATGCCATGGCGTGCTACCAAGGTTGACCTATTGAGGCTCTGTCTCAAAGAAAAAAAAAAAAAAGGCCAGGCACAGTGCTTGTAATCCTAGCACTTGGGAGGGCAAGGTGGGTGAATTGCCTGAACTCACAAGTTCAAGACCAGCCTGAGCAAGAACGAGAACCTGTCTCTAAAAAATAGCTGAGTGTTGTGATGGATGCCTATAATCCCAGCTACTTGGGAGGCTTGAGGTTGCTGTGAACTAAGATGCCATGACACTCTATTGAAGGTGACCAAGTGAAACTCTGTCTCAAAAAAAATAAAAACAAACAAACAAAAAACTGGCTTGTGGTTAAGGTGCTAGCCACTTACACTGAGGCTGGCGGGTTTTTTGCCAGCAGCTGGCCTGGGCCAGCTAAATAATGATGACAACTGCAACAAAAAATAGCCAGGCACTAGCCAGACATTGTGGCGGGCACCTGTAGTCCCAGCTACTTGGGAGGCTGAAGCAAGAGAATTGCCTAAGCCCAAGAGTTTGAGGTTGCTGTGAGCTGTGATATCATAGCACTCTACCGAGGGTGACATAGTGAGACTGTCTAAAAAAAAAAAAAAGAAAAAAAGAAAAAGAAGGGAAAGACAGGCCAAGAACCTGGGGGAAAATGTTGGTGAGATCCAAGGACATGAGGTGTGATCTGAGCAGACTTGCTTCATAGGAGCATTCCAAGTGACAGAGAAGCAGGAGGTGAAGGGAGCTGGAGCTTCAAACCCTGGAGACAAGAAACCTAAACTAGAGGCCTTCACTTTCAATGACTGAAGATGCAGAGAGCAGGTGCCTGTGCACAGGTGGTAAAAGTCAAATGGCATATGCCCTAAAGGAAGATATTTATTTAAATGAGGGTAGAGAATCAATAGTTTGAAAAGAAGCAGTTGAGAGTGAAGAAATTGACCGCCCCTCCCCACCTGAAGGTTTTTGGGCATAGGAGAGGGAGCAGCATGGAAATAGGGCAAGAAGTGCCCTATTTGAGGGGGCACTTTGAAGTTTTAGTTAAGTAGGATGATTTCAGAACACAGAAATTATGGGGGAGAAGTGAGGGAAGTTTTAAAACATTGCTAAAAGGTGTGCTAGGATATGACCTAATGTTTACTTTGCTATTTAAGACTAGAATTCCATTAACATTGTCCTCATTTAACTCAAATTCTGTTTTAATTAAGCTTATTTTGAGCTGGGTGCAGGGGCTCATGCCTGTAATCCCAGTACTTTGGGAGGCTGAGGTGGCTGGATCCTTTAGGCTCAGGAGTTCAAGATCAGCCTGTGCAAGAGCGAGACCTGCATCTGTACTAAAAATTGAGACTAGGGCAGCACCTGTGGCTCAGTGAGTAGGGTGCTGGCCCCATATACCGAAGGTGGTAGGTTCAAACCCAGCCCCAGCCCAACTGCAACAACAAAATAGCTGGGTGTTATGGCAGGTGCTTGTAGTCCCAGTTACTTGGGAGACGGAGGCAAGAGAATCGCCTAAGCCCAGGAGTTGGAGGTGTGACACCACAGCACTCTACCGAGGGCAATAAAGTGAAACACTGTCTCTAAAAAAAAAAAAGTTGAGAATAGAGGATCACCTAAGCACAAGAGTTTGAGGTTGCTATGAGCTATGATGACACCATGATGACACTCTACCCAGGGTGACAGAGACTGTCTCAAAAAAAAGAAAAAAAGAAAAAAAAATTGAGCTTATTTTGGCATTGAGTTAAACATTAATAATCAGAAATAGACATTTCTAGACTATTGGTTGAATTACTCACATCTGAGTATTTTAAAGTCTTCAGTTTTTAAAAAGTCTAAGCAAACTTTTTATTTGATACAGATGATGTCTACCGTAGAAAAGCCTCAGAAAGACAATATCAAAGAAGGCTGGAAGATGAATGAGACTGAACTGCAGCAGTCAATAAAATGAATGTGGATTTTTCACTATTGGTTTCAACACCTGTAAAAATGTACGTTTCAGATCACTTGTTCTTACACAGCTTATCCTTCAGCAGCTTTACAGTAATCTAAGAACTATCTTAAAGAATTTTTATGGTTTTACCATCTCTGCTTGAGTATTTCCCGACTCACTGCTGGGCAGGACTTGTGAGAAAATTATTTCCTCCTAAAACATTTTACCCAGTGAATCTAGTTCATAAAATATTTTAAAACATTGCTAAAAGGTGTGCTAGGATATGATCTAATGCTCACTTTTATAATTCAAGGGTCAATTAGGATGCTACCAGTGTAGTCTGAATTGTTTGTGAAGCCCTTTGTAACCTTATTTACTTTTTTGTGGAATTCAAATTAAATTATGGACATTTTCCATTGCCAGATCATTTAAACTAATTATGCAGATCTTTTCCAGCTACTGGATTATAATCTTTTTTCCTAGGCTAGTGGGAATTCCTGACTGACTACATATTACTGATGCTAGTGTTGTAAACAGAAATAAACCCCTCCCTTGTCTGGGTCCACTAACATACAAGGGCTGGACCTCCATGAGGACTTCACACCTCTCTGTGATGAAGATGCTTGCTGTTCCTTCATCCAGCGTCTAATGATAAAGACAATTGCTCCTTCCATAAAAAAGTGAAACTACACAGTGTAAAACCACCACAGACTTGAGCTAAATCAGAAGTTTAGTCTGTTGAGAGATTTGGGATTTAACTCTGTATAAGTTTTGGTCGGTCTGGTAGAAAAAGCAAAGACATCTTGCAATGCTTTGGATAATCATATCCAACATCTTTCAAACAAGAAAATACTATATAAGACTAAATTTCAAAGCAGTTTCTGGCTGGGCATGGTGGTTCAAGCCTACAATTCTAGTACTCTAGGAGGCCAAGCTCAGGAGTTTGAGACCAGCCTGAGTAAGTGCAAGACCCCATCTCTAATAAAAATAGAAAAATTAGCCAGGTGACCTGACCAGCTACTTGGGTAGCTGAGAGAGAAGCATCACTTGAGCCCAGGAGTCTGAGGTTGCACTAAGCTATGATGATGCCACTGTGCTCTACCTGGGGTGACAGAGTGAGACTTTGTCTCAAAAAAAAAAAGTTTCTAACTGTTGCACAAGAATAAGCAAGAGTATGTTTAAGGCCATAAGATATCCTCAAGTTAATGATCTCTGCCACAAACACATCTCCTAATTTTTTCTAGAGACTTTTTTCTAATTTAAGTTAGTCCATTTATTTTAGAAGCAATTCAGGAAACAACCACTAACTGTTCAAATCTCATTAAAGCACTATCTTTAGGAAGCCCAGAGTCACTGTTTGGAAACAGCTTGAATGTGAAGGCAGGTAATGATCAGTACTACCTGGTGTTCGTTGTATTTTCATGCTCAGCCAAAGAATAACAGTAAACACTAATAAATCCATTCTGCTGTGGGTTCATTCCCTGGCCCATCCTTCCTGCTTCTACCTAGAGAGAACCATTAGCCTGAATTTCCTATTAGCTTCCCTTTCCTGAAGCTTCCCTTCATTTCATTTTTTTTCCTTTCTTTTTCTTTCCATTAGAGTGTTGATTTATTGAAGGACACCAAACTTTTCAAAAATAAGGACAACTTCTGACTTTAAGGCAAGTAGAATAGCAATTTAGAGCACAATAGTTTGGATGCTAGGAGTAAGAACTAACCTTTTTTTACCAAGCTGTAAGCTTTAAAGCAAAAATTGCAATGCTTTAATATGCTGATTATAGAATACAGTGCCCCTAGTATAAAACTACAAGGCAAAAACTTTTAATTTATTAATTTTTTTTTTTTTTTTTTGAGACAGAGCCTCAAGCTGTCACCTGGATAGAGTGCAGTGGCATCACAGCTCACAGCAACCTCCAATTCCTGGACTCAAGCGAGTCTCCTGCCTCTGCCTCCCAAGTAGCTGGGACTACAGGTGCTCGACACAACACCTGGCCATTTTTTGGTTGCAGCCATC